>CAJNDT010003235.1:90000-131674 GCA_905221615.1 Symbiodinium sp. CCMP2592
AAGTTCTGGTTTTCTACTGGGCTGGGGAGTGCCTTAGAACACACACCGTCATCGAAGCTGGGGTTGCCAAGGCAGGCAGCAATCAGCAACATCAGGGCAAGAGTGCGCGCGTGAAAAGATTCGTTTCGTCTGCAGCTGATACTCTTTAGTACATCTGGGCTCTGCGTCCGAACATCCGAAGCTGGAGAGTCTGAACCCACGCATCCTCAAACCCTAACAACCCTGACGCTGATCCTAGATCCTTGCCAGGTACACTCCGATGCCGCCGCGACCACTGGCAGCGTTCTGCAAGTGGGGGATCAATACCTCATCCGGTGCAGATCTCCATGTTTATTTGGGCTGTGTTGGGCTGGAGAATCAGGGTGAATCAGGGCATTTGGGGATGATGAGTTTGGGGCTATATTCAGGATAGGGCTAGGGGCCGTGTGGATTGTATTATTGTCGCTCAAGGATTTAGGGTTACTTCGGATTCCCATTCCTCTGATGTTTGGATCACTGTGACTGGAATCCAGGTTATGAATTTAATGGTTCAGAGGTTTCGTGGCCCAGAAGTGAATTTGCTTAATGCACCACTCAACAACGAGGTCATGGGGTAGCGGCTCCAGTTATTGCACTGCCATGCAACACCGCTGATGCTCATGATGCGCGTGTCTTGTCCGCCCCCAAACCTGTTTGTCCTGCTGTATGACGGAAGGCTTGGCTCTGTAGTTCTGCAGTTCTGCAAAACCAAATTAAAGCAGGGTATCGAAGTTGCCTGTTTGCAGATCATCCGTAACGCTGCAGCAGACATCGTCAAACACAGTCTGGTAGTGCATGCGAAGTGAGGAAGCTCGTTCCTGATACCGCCATGAATGCTCAACAGATCGATCAGACTATCCGGCGACTGATACATTATGGAGCCCCAAAGGCTGCCTGCCTCATTTGTGCCGGTTGTATTTTGCTGGGACCCAGAAGCCACCAGTGCTCACTTCCCAACATCTCAAACAGATCTAGCATCCAAGTTTCAAACCCCATAGCTGCTTGCCGAGACCTTGGTTCAACCCAGGCTTTCATCATGCTGGTGGTGCTTGTGGCTTCCCTACGGATTGGCCTCGGAGGCTCTCATTATCAGGTTGTAGAGTTCTTCGCAGGGCAACGAAGGATCTGTAGATTGGCTGCCAGCATCAATCTCACGGTGCAAGCTCATGACCTATCATACGACGACAACCTTGACAGCGCCTTCAATATCAATCGGGAATCTGGTTTTCTGCCAGCTGCTTACTATCGCTCTTCTAGTGGAGTTGCCACGCAATGAGCTGTGATACGTAGCTCTCAGTTTTCTCCCTATCTCAAAATCCCAGGCTGGCTTTGGCGAGCATCCTCCATTCCAAATGGAACGACGTGCTATGCCCGCTGGGAGTTTGCTGCAGCTCTTGGGTATCGATAAACAAAGGCACTAGTCGGCGTTCGGAGGCTCTTCCTATGGGAGACCCAAGCCGCCCATCGGTTGCAGCTTCAAACCAAATGGTTGCCAGGCACAACTTGGGGGAGTAAGACTGGGACTAGGACGGTGGGTTCTGGGTTTAGGGGAGTTAAGGGTTTACGCTTCGGTGTTACAGATTTGTTGGCTTTAGGGTTGCAGTAGTCCCATCAGCGAGACCTGCGGTTCTCAAGTGTATCTAATCTAAGCGAAAACCACTTCGCTGAAGCCACAACCCTCAGACCCAGCCCAACAATGTATACGGTGCACCAGACGACGCTGTAAACAAACCCAACCCCAATCCCCCAACCCAGCATCCCCTGCAGCCTGGAGTCTATAGTTGTGCATTGTGCTGGCAGGGTGGCACTCCTGCTCCTTCTCATCCAGATGGCGGGTGGGGCCTGGGTTGTGGAAAACCCAGCTTCCAGTGTTGTGTTCAAACACGACCGTTTGCAGTGGCTCATTCGCTTTCTGAAAAGGTGCCGCATGTATGTAGCTAGCTTGCAACAAATCAGAGATGAGTAGGGTTGTATTCTCCTTTACTGACACCTAGATAGAAGAACTCCCGTACCAATACAAGGTATGGCGCACCTCATTCAATATGGGCATCTATGGCCACGCCGCAAAGAAACCAACGAAGATCTGGAGCAATGCCTTTGATGTCTTCTTTCTACAACGAGCACACTCACCCCTGAAAGTTCCAAATCCCAGGCATACTGTCATGACGAAGAGATACGTGGACAAATATGGCACCACGCGCTTTACTGGCACGCCTCTTCTCAAGCGATCCCAGCTGCTGGGCCAGGCATTCAATTTTGGGGGCTTCAGGTTTGGGTGGCGGGGGTGCTGGGAGGTGGTGGTGGTGTGGGTCGTGTGGGTGGGTGGCGGTGGTGGTGGTGGTGGTGGTGGTGGTGGTGGTGGTGGTGGTGGCGGTGGTGGTGGTGGCGGCGGAATCGTGAAATGGGGGGGTTGTGTTCACTTCTTGAACAGCTCAGGCTGTACACCCCGAAGTTTGCAGCTAGGCTGCTACGTTTAAGACCGAGATTGCTACAGACCAAGCCCAAGATTCCATGGGCTCCTGGGCGGGGTTTGAGGCATCTTGCATTTTTTGTAGCATGCTAGCCTGGCCGTTTTTTTCTTATGTCTTTAACTGAGAATGCATGCCAGGTTTCCTCACACAAGAGCACCACGGAGCTCTTTCGGGATATGACGTTCAATGATATGTGGGAGGATGCAGGCCTCCCTGACTGCATTGCCTATGCTCGAGCTTCGAAAGTTTTAGAGCTGAGTGACGAGTGGCGACGTGTGCTGCCCGAAAGCATACCATGCTCCTCGGGGTGAAATGCTTCTAGCTCAATTGCAGGTCAAGTAGTTCAGTTGCATTCGGAGGTCTGCTTTGTGCCTGAGGAGACATAATTTTGATGCCAAAACACCAATTGCTGTGTTTTGAGACGTTTTTGCATCCGCGAATTGCGGCGGAAATACCCGACATTGCGGCGGAAATACCCGACATTGCGGCGGAAATACCCGGAGAGCCTCCCGCACCATGTGCAGCAATGCCCCAAAACCTTCTTTTCAGAGCATTTCTTGTCGATGCACCCAGGTTCGAGAGTACTTTTAGCATGCGACCCCTTGCTAGTCGTGTGTTGAGCACAGAGAGTCTGTGCCGGGGTGCTGGCATCCTTCGTCACCAAACCATGTCGTTGGAACATGATGATGAATATGCTCAGCTGATGGCCGAGAAGGATCGGCTCTTGGCTGCTTGTCTGTCGAGATGAGATACCTTTGGACTTTGGCTGTCGGCTGTTGTGAACCTTTTCCGTGTGTCGTACCCCAGGCTTTGAAGGTGGCAGCAGCGGAAGTCAAACCGACTCTGCCGTCTCCGGCTTCCTGGCGCTCTTCGCAAACAGGGTCCCAGATTGAAAGTGCTGTGTCCTCACTAGAAGAGACGCAGGCCGGGGATGTCAGTGTTTCTTTGTGCTCCGTATTTATAAGTTGCTGGTGCTTCTCCAATAGATTTTCAAGGTTGAGAGCCCCGGGCCCGTGGATGCCAACAACTCAGTGGAGCTACAGGCCAAACAGCCAGTGGCTAGAGTTGCCACGCCGCGACTGAGAACTGGGAAAGGCTGCGGGCACGCTGCGCCACCGGCAGCGCCACCCGCCGCAGCGCGCCACACCGAGCCACAGTCCGGGCACCCAGCAGAACCTGCTGCGAGCCTCGCCGAGCCAGAGTCCGGGCACCCAGAAGAACCTGCCGCAGCACCGGCAACGGAGCCAGAGTCCAAGCCGCCCGCAGCACCGGCAACGGAGCCACAGTCCAAGCCACTCGCAGCACCGGCAACAGAGCCACAAGAGCCACAGTCCAAGCCACCCGCGCCACCAGCACCGGCAATGGAGCCGCCGCTCCAGCGGCACCCAGCACCTCGCCCCACAGCACGCAGAACCGATCCGCAGTCCGGGCACCCAGCGCCACGCCCCACAGCACGCAGAACCGAGCCAGAGTCCAGCCACCCAGGGCGGCCAAGCAGTGCTGCTGCTGCTGCTGCTGCTGTGAAGCAGGAGCCCGATGAGGACGACATCGACCGAGCGGCGCTGGGCAAATGCAGAGACCCGCCCAAGCAACTCACCAAGGCGGCCGTGGACCGCAGACTCTACAGGATCGTGCAGCCGAGAGCAAACGGGGAGTACAAGGTCCCGAAAGACGTTATCGACACATACAAGGACAAGGACCGCCGACCGACTTTGATGTCCATGTTCGAGAAACTCGGATATGATCCAGCCTCTCGGGCTCAATTTCATTTCCTTAGTCTTTCCCGCAGTTGTCGATGTCTTCATGCACAGATAACTGTTGCAGCCCCGCCCTGCCCTGCCCCACCTCGCCCTTTGCTCCACTTGATAGTAGCCCATGGAAAGAAGATGTGGGAAGTTGGACACCCATTTTTCGCAAAGAGTCGTCATGTAAATTTACGTGACGACTTTGGACACCCTAAAAGCGAGCATGATGAGCATCAGCCGGGTTTGGGCCCTGTTAAAGTCGATCTCCCGAACCAAAAATATTCACTCAAACGAGAATTCATCTATCATCCGCTCAGAAGCTCTTCGTGAAGAAGATCAAGCACCTCTACGAGCGGGTCCACGAAAAGTGGGTTCAAACCGATTATGAGTTCATGACGGATGCTGACATGGAGGCAGCTGGATGGTCGGAGCGTCTCCCCACAACTTAACCGACTGTGCTTCGTCTCGTTGCCTTGCTTCATGGTTACATGCAGCCCAGTCTCAATGCTCAGGAAGAAGCGCAAGAACGTGAAGCGGTATTGTGCTTCGCGCCCTGGATGGATCAGGCCATTTCAACAGCCTTAGAGAGGGTTTCCAGGATTTGTGACATAAAGGCTTATTTCTGGGGATTTTAGGGTTTAGGTTGTGTGGTTTTGATGGCCAGGGTTTGGGCCCTATTAACGGGTTGCGGGTCCTAGGACCGGAGGACATAAGGGCTTAGGTCTGGGGGTTTTAGGGTTTAGGTTGTGTGGTTTTGATGGCCAGGGTTTGAGCCTTATTCACGGGTTGCGGGTCCTAGGACCGGAGGACTTAGGCTTCTAGGGTTTAATGTCTGGGGCTTTGGAGCAACAGCGCTACTAGTTACTGTGGCTACCACTAACGCTACTACGAATAGTAATACTTACTTTAACAACAACAAGAGGGAAAGTTCTGTGTCTCTGTTCACGTTTTATTTGGCATAATGTCTTTGTTGACTTGTTGATTTATTGGTGTGTCTCCCACTCTTTGTAGCAGGACAGAGCCGGATTTAGGGTTCAGGGCTTGGCTTCGAACTTAGCACAAGTAGTGCTACTAGGGCGATGATTATTACAGCTACGGCTGCTATTGCTATTATTATAGCTATCTCTAAAACTACTAGCGTCAGCAGTTCTACCACTCTTCTACTATTACGACCACTACTACTGCTACTAAGTAGTATCAGCAGGACTACTGAAACAGGAGGGGAAGCTCAAGAGCAAGCTTCTAGATCTGTTGTCTGGGTCGAGGCAGAACACGAACCCCTAAACCCATAATTAAGCCCCCCACTACCCCGGCCACCCCAAGAGTAAGTTGAAGGCTGCGGGTCCCGTGGGTTTACATGGAATCAATCACCGATCGTGTAATTGGGCTTTGGCTTTGGACCACCTGTCCCAAACTGATATCGTGTTCGACTACCCCAAATCAATCCCTACCCCACAGCCCTAAACCCGCTGGACCTGTGTTGCGCTTGCTGTATAGTATTAGTCTCCACTGGCAGGCAGAGCGACTACGGAGAGGGTGAGATGTACTGGGCGGCGGTCAAGATTCATGGAAGCAACAAGCCCCGTGGCTACTACTATGTGCAGGACAACTGATTTTGTAGAGAACGAGCAAGATCACCCGAAGCCCTGGAGTCCCAACTTGAACCCCCAAACCTGTGGTGCCATACCTCCTTAACGCGGATCTCGGCTGTAAACCATGTTGTATAAATAGACTCTGCCGGGGCCCACTGCAGGCACACCAAGCGCACGGTCTTCCAGGAAGCCTTGGAGGGCGAAGCTGACGCAGATGCGGATGATATGATTGAAGAGATGGATGAGGATTGTGACCCAGGTGAGCACGAGGATGATGGCGAGGGTGTCGTAGCTGGAAGTTAAAGTCCGAATTTCGACTGTGTCAATTCGTGAGCTTGTGTAATCAGGCTGCTGGCTATTCGTAGCTAAGGTCAGATGGAGGCTGAGAGTGTCTCTTCCGAGAGTGAGAACGAAGACAGAGGGAAAATCTTGAGATCAATCAAGTGCCCGGACATCGAGACTGACCAGAAGCCTTCGGAGATTTGCAGCCGGATGGTGAAAAGTGCACAAGCGGTTGTCAAGAAAGTGAGCGATGTGGCCTCAAGGCTTCAGGCTGTGGAGAAAAAATCCGGGCAACAAGAGAAGCATCGATCTTAGGATACTCTTCGTGTGTGACAGCAAAGTTGATGCATGGCGACAAACGTGTGCTCCTCTACATAATTTGAAATCATTGAAACTCTCAAGGATGCTGGAGAAGTTGATTGAGCTGGTGGGCTCAATCTCAGGGTACGACGATGAGATGTCGCAGATCTACTCTGCGGGCATGATTCATGGCTTCAGGAAAGAGATACTTGGATTTACAATCGCACGCAAGTTTATCTTTGCCAGACCTGTGCTTGCCTCCCTTCCACAGCCATGAGGCAGCAGAAGCAGCTGCGCAAGATGTTCATCGATGTGAAGAGCAGGTGCATACCTCGGTTGGCCCAAGTCTTCATTCAAGGGTAGGTCGAGTTGTTGTTTCCGATACAGCTCCTGTTCGTCTTATGGCTGGTATCAGACATGACGTTGCTCCAGTCCCTCGCACTCTCTCTCCTTCTCTCTGTTTCTGTCTCTCTATCTCTTTCCGTCCGGATGCCAGGCTCATTGAGGCCATGTGCACCGTTGATCGTGCCAAGCTTCTTATCTTGAATGGAAATCGGGGGCTTAGTGTGGTTACAAGAAGGAGAGCGCAAACCCTCAGCCTGCAGATAATATCAAAGAAACCAACTAGTCTTAAACCCTTAGTATCATAACCGAAGAAGTAAAAGTAGACATCTTGGGATTTGGCTCGGGGTTGGGATTATGTTGAGCGCATGCTCCTCCAATAAGCGAAGCAACGTGTTTTGTTTGTGTCCCCCAGTAATATGTTTTGGGTGTCCCCCAATAAGCAAAGCAACATGTTTTGAGTGTCCCCCAATAAGCAGAGCAACATGTTTTGGGTGTCCCCCCCAATAAGCAGAGCAACATGTTTTGAGTGTCTCCCAATAAGCAGAGCAACATGTTTTGGGTGTCCCCCAATAAGCAGAGCAACATGTTTTGGGTCCCGATAAGCAGAGCAACATGTTTTGAGTGTCCCCCAATAAGCAGAGCAACATGTTTTAACTGTCCCCCAATAAGCGTAGCAACATGTTTTAAGTGTCCCCCAATAAGCAAAGCAACATGTTTTGAGTGTCCCCCAATAAGCAGAGCAACATGTTTTGGGTGTCCCCCCAATAAGCAGAGCAACATGTTTTGGGTGTCCCCCAATAAGCAGAGCAACATGTTTTAAGTGTCCCCCAATAAGCAGAGCAACATGTTACTACTCTACTACTACTACTACTACTACTGCTGCTACTCCTACTACTACTACTACTACTACCACTACTACTACGACTACTACGACTACTACGACTACCACTACTACTGCTGCTACACTACTACGACTACGACTAATACTGCTACTACTACCACTACCACTACGACTACACTTGGGGAGTAGGGTGGCTAGTCTGGCTATGGTTACTGCTGCTCATGTCAGAATACGAACGATAATGTTAATGCCACATTTCATTCATGCGCTGCTGCTGCTGCTGTTGCTGCTGCTGCGACTGCGAGTGCTACTGCAATTGCTTCAGCGGCATCTATCATTGCTCCTAGCGACGGTGGCACGCTCATGCTACTTATTTGCTACTTCTGTTAATCTTTATATCGAATTTTTTTTTGAGATGACAACCTCCATTATGCTCCTGCCCGATCGAGGACTTTGGCTCCCAAGCCAGTGGCAGCGGCGGAGGAGCCCAATCGTGGGAAGCCCAAGAACAAGGCCAAGGCAAAGGCCAAAAGCAATGGCAAGCGAGAGGAAGCCCCGGCCCCTAGCTCTCCGACTCCGAAGAAGAGGGCCAAGAAGTGATCTTGCGCTTTCGAGCCTTCGAGCCTGTTAGGTTCTCCTCTAGTGTATGGCTGATCTGCATAATATGTGTATGTAGACTTCTGAGTTCGAACCACTGGAACATCTAGGATGTTGCTGATGCCAAAATGGGCCGCAGGCAGCCATCGATCTTTATTCGGCAAGACTGCTTGCTGCCGAAGCGCATCATGTCTTAGGATGCATCTTTTGCCGAAGGTACCTCAGTTGCTGTGGTATGATCCATGGCTTGCAAACCCAGGTAATTCATCTGGACAAACTCCAGCTGCAGCGGGGTGTCTCTGTGTGTGCCAGAAAAGCAACATAGGCCTTAGAGGTAAACCCTACTACTGAAGGCATTAGGTAACCCATGCAAAGCCCCAAAAACCCGAGAGTGCAGAATAATTATACTAAACAAGAGTCCCGAAAGCCTCAAAAGTCTACGAGTTGAAAGCTGTCTCCTTGCTGTAAGCCCACACTTCATACCACGGCAAGTCATAGGATCTGTAAATCAATAGCTCGTGTATCTACCATGAACCGCTTAATCTTCGATCTCTTAAACCCACGGCCCTAGCCATTCAAAAGCTTCAAGCCCCGGTGGATCTGATCGTCCCTGATCCTGGTTGCAACCTTCAAAACCGCGAGATCGAGAATACTTTCATGTTACATGAGCGGAGTAGCAAGTAACCATCCTCGCAACTTCAGAGGCTCAGTGTTAATGATCGTAATCAAACACCAGACCCGACCCACTGATCCCGACCCTGCAAAACCCACTACACCTACAGACTATCCTAAACTTACGGCAGTCTTGCCAGGTGCCAATGTAACTTCGGGCGATGTTGCTGCGCAAGATCTCTCTGTGTTCGCGGAGATGCTTGGCGAGGGCAAGGCTCTGTGGCTACTGTCCGGTGAGCCTAAATCCGCAAAACCTTAAACCCCTAAACCCTAAACCCTATACTGATGTTTACGAGTTCCTAGCATTTCACCTCGAAGTTGAAACTCCACAAGCAATGAACCCTGAAATGCCAACGTGGTCCCCGATGCAATCAGATGGGTTGGGGTTTTCAGCGGACTTTGCTGCTTTGTAGTTTCGCTGCTGCGGTTCGAGAGGGCTTTGTGGTCTGGAAGTTCAAGGTTCCGGGGTCTGGTTTGTAGAAATTCCTGCCCATGAGGGTTCAGGGTTAAGGGGGCATAGGGTCCCCAGATACGTGTTTTAATCTTTGGAGTGTATGGCCTGGGGTTTAGGGTTTCGTTGTGCGGTGGGGTTTAACGTTGCGCCTTAGGTTTTTGGAGGTTTTTTTTGCAACTCAGGTTTCCGCGACCTCTGTGAAGCGAGGCTACACGGCTGCGCTAGGCAAGCCACCGCCTCCTCCTAAAGAGGATGGGGGACAGCCAGCACCCAAGAATGCTGAGCGGGATGCTCACCGCCTGTTTTCAAGGCTTGGTCTGTCGCTCAAGCTGCCTATTCGCACGAAGACATTCGCTGTGGATGATGGAGAGGCAGTGGAGATGCACTACATCCGTATCGCTGATTGGGTAAAGTATCTCTTGAAGACACCCAGCCTTCTGGCTGGCGCAGGAACTGAGAAGCTGGAGTCTCAGTGCCGTGCGTTTTGGACCATGTACAAATGGCACCACCCAGATCACGTTGTATTCCACAATGAAGACAAGCTGTCTACTACGCTGCCCTTGCTGCTCTACGGGGATGAAGGCAAAGGCCCTCGTCGTGGGAACTATATGGTTACAACCATTGAGCTGCCTGAAACAACATGCACCATTTTATTTGTTTGCCGTTTCGTAGAACCTAGCAGTGTTAAGTATTGCTTTGCATGTGAGATCGATCACGAAGGAGTCCAATGGGTTGTTACGAGTACGATGCTGAGCAGGTTACTTGTGACTGTGCTTCGGTCGTTGCGCCACTCCGCCAGGAAGTTCCCGACTGCTACGGTCCAGTGGCACAGCAGCCTGAAAGTGTTTTGGCTGCAAAGTTTGCTTCCACAGTCAAGAGGCACTCCTACTTGACTCGCCACGTCCTCTTCGGCATACCAGACTTTGTCTACAAGGATCATCCAGAGATCTATCCTCTCATGATGGACCTGGTCGCTGCCGAAGCGCAAAGCCTCTTCGAATCTGGACTATTGATATCCAACAAGAGGTATCACGTGGCGTTCATTGGGTGCAAAGGCGACATGAAGCACCATGCTCAAGTCGTCTTCAACTTGAGAAGGTCCTATGCACGGGTGACTGCAGCGGGTGACCAGGGCATCTGCTCGATGTGCCAAGCAGGAGAGAGTGGCTTCCCATGGGAAGACATCAGTTCCGACCCTTTGTGGTCCAGAACTATGTATGCGAGCAGACCATGGGATATCGCTCCACCACTCTCCGCAG
Organism: Symbiodinium sp. CCMP2592; assembly: GCA_905221615.1. Taxonomy (NCBI): domain Eukaryota; class Dinophyceae; order Suessiales; family Symbiodiniaceae; genus Symbiodinium; species Symbiodinium sp. CCMP2592. The sequence continues at coordinate 100,577 of CAJNDT010003235.1, forward strand.
TGCCATTCGATGAAAGCGCACCAGAGCGCTTCATCCGACTCGACCTTTTTCATGTCGTGAAAGTCGGTATCGCTCGCGACCTGGCAGGAGGCATTGCGCTGCTGTGTCGTCTCAGCTTCTTCGATGCTCCGGGCGACTACACCAACATTAACGACCGACTGCACCGGGCACACGCTTCGTTCAAGCTTTGGCTGAGTGCGAACAATGAATCTGCTGCGCTTCGCTACTTCAGCCCTGCTTTGTTCAACCTGCAGAAGCGCCTGACAGACTTTGCTTGGACAAACACCAAGGCCTCGGACACAGTACTGCTGGTGCGGTACCTACACTGGTTCGTGTCGGTGGAGCTGACGAATCCTTCGGAATCTGGGAAGCAGCACCGAAAGCTGCTCCGACTGCTACAGTCGGCGACGAAGCATCTTGGCACAGTCGCCTTAACTGAATACTGATATGTAAGTTAACCAACGTCTCTGGTACTCGACTTCACAGTTATCAGGTCCGCTTGTGTAGTCTGACCCCAAGGTACAGCTTTTGTCGGGTTGTGATGGTGTTTGTAAATACATGTTGCAATGTTGTTCCGAGACTGCTGCCCCAAAGCATCAGCCAAGGCACCTGCTGGCTGTGTTGAGAGTCTGTTACACACACGCCGTGTTTCTGCCTCGGACGTGTGCGCAGCGTCTTTCTATAAATCTACAGACATTCCTGGGTGCTTACAAGGCATTGGCCCGACATGCGTTGGATATTCGGATGATGTTTTTTGGACTTAAGCCGAAACTGCACGCACTCCACCACATTCTGTGGGATGTGAAAGAAGCACTTCGTTCGCCCGCCCCTCTGGTGCTTAATCCTGTCGTTTTCAGCTGTGATGGAAACGAAGACACGGTGGGGAAAGTTTGCACCGTGGCTTTATCAGTCAGCACACGCACAATCAACTTGCGTGTGCTTCAAAGATATTTCTTGAAGAAGTCCGCTGTGGTGAAGCGGCACAAGGCAGCTCGCCAGAGAGCAGGGCTGAGAGCTTGAGCCAAGGTTGATTAGACATTCACGTAAACCCTGGACCCAAAAGCCCTAGTTTCTGAACCCTAAACCTTAAGGAAGCACCGAGGCTTGGTTGATTATGGGTTAAAGTGTATCTTAAACTCCCAAACCCTAAGCCCTGAACCCTAAACCCAAGGGTCGAAGGTTAAGAGACTCAAGCTTCCTGCTCCGGCTCTTGAGACGAGCTTCGGCCACATGGGAAGCGCAGCTGCTGCAGCATTGGGACATAGCTCTGGTTGCAAAAGAAACTTCAAATCATCACTTCAGCCATGGGCCTTCAGGGTCTGGTGTTTTTCAGGTCAAGGTTTGTGTTTCTATTCGGTTTGCATAGTGGTGGATTGCGGACCTTCGCCGTTTGTCGCTTCAACTGGTTTGTCGAGCACCAAGCATGCCAAGCTGACAAGCCCTAGCGTAGTGTTTCCCGCTGACTTTCCGTAGGCCCTATAACTACAAACCTAAACTATCTAGCCGGAAGCCCAAGCCCCAGTGTGCATGTCGCACGCCCGAATTTCGGGATGAGAAAACTCATAATCTGCCCAGCGATGCCGAGCCCAAACTCGCTTCGAGGCCTGAAGCCTTCAACCCGTAACCGATCTTTCCAACAGAATAAGCACCAATCTTGAGCCCCAGCCCAGACATCGAACCAATCCGAAGCTCGGACACCTGAGTATCGAACCCAAATGATTCAGGGGATCAAGGGTCTTTAGTTTCGGCTTCAGAGGACCATGGGTTGCTATGACCCGTTCGGCTAACTTCACTAGCCTATCCAGCCTTCCCACTGTCTGAGCCTCCCTGTAGTACGCCCGTCAATGACTCGCAACTAGTGGCGTTCATAATCATAATATTTCTGTTGCCAATACTGTCGATTACGGTGTTGATGTGGATGGCTATGAAGACAAGACTGATGATGATGACGATGGTGATCCTGATAACAATAGAGATGATGATGACGATGAACTGACGATGGTGATGACAGTGATTGTAAGGATGATGCAAAGCGCTAACCATGGTGACGACGATGCTGAACACAATGATGATGATGATGATGATGATGATGATGATGTAGATTAAGATGAAGATAAAGATGAAGACATAAAGATGCAGATGACGATCAATGTAAGATGCTGATGATGATGATGATTACGGTGAGTGCGATGACGATGACAGTATGTGCGCGTCCTGAGCATCAGCATACTAACACACACACCCACAGTTTGCGGCGTTTCCTGTTTACTTGCGGCGTTTCTTCTTCTGTAGCTTCTACCAGAAACTTCTTTCGGCAGAAAAAAATAACGGAGGCAGAAAAGATAAGTTGAGGCAGAAATAAACGCCGCAATGCAATGAGGCGGAAATTTCCGCCGCAGGAGGTTACAGGTATGACAATCCATGATGCAGCCCTGCCCTAAACCCCGAAACCCTGAACCCTTTACCCCTATTGTATAAGAGCCTTACGTTGCCGAGCAGCCGATGGCGGGAGAGGCGGCGTTCTCGGTCCGGGGTGAAGCGGTACTCGCAGAACTCGATCGTGGTCCTGTTAGGGTTGAGGGTTTGAGGTTTGGCGTTTAGGGTGTTAGGACAAGAGATATCTACCACAGGGGTGTGGGTTCAGTCCAGAGGGGCCAGGGGCCCTTACTTGGAGGGTCGGGGGACTTAGTAACTGGTTTTTGGGACTGATAAGTACCATAACCCCAATAAGGGTCCCTTTTCGGGTACTTACAAGTCTACTTACTACCTACTTACTAAGTCCCCCGACCCTCCAAGTAGAGGTTGGAGCACGGCTCGGGCACCTCACGATTACTTGGTGCCCAAAGATCCTATGCGTCTTGATTCCCTTTCAGGCGGTACGGTTGATGATATAAATCCTGCATTACCCATAATAAGGAATATACCATAAATCCCATAGTCTAGAGTCCTTAAGGTAATGCAGATTTATATCATCAACCGTAGTAGTGGTTTCCAGGCATCCACCCCTAGTATCTTCGAGCCCCCCCAGGAGTCCCAGAGGCCCGCCACAGGTTGAGGATTCCTAGTGTTCGTAGTGTTTAGGTAATATGTTTAGTATTAGTAGTATTAGTAGTATTAGTCGTGTTAATAGTATTAGATAGTAGTCAGTGTAGTACTAGCAAGTGTAGTATTAGTAGTATTGGGGCTCGACTTAGGGGCTGGATACTCTAGGCCAGAGAAGGATTTAGGGTTTAGGTTCTACCTTTGAAAACATGGCAGAGTTCATGGTAGGATGTTTTCAACCTCGAAAGATCAAAGGTGACATACTCAGCTACTGAAGTAACTTTGGGCCTTACTAATTCGGGTTGGTAGGTACAAAATAGCGAAAAGGTAAGGGAGGGAGCTATAAAGGGATAATTTTCTACATGCTAAATTATCAGATTTCGGTGCTTGTTTTACCTTTGTACCGGGCCCTAGATCTCAGAAAATTCCAGACGGCAGCCTGCTATGATGTAGATCCATCTGGGCAACCGGGATTGCAGGGTTTAGGGTCTGTTGGGGCGCCGCATGTGTGCTTATGACCTCTGCGGGAGTCTGAGCATCTTCATTTAGATTGCAACACCTGCCCGGAAGAATCAATGTGGCTTTAAGCAGATAGCTACAAAGCAATGTGTGTGCCGTGTAGATTCCTGGGCCACGCCGGACTTTGTCACGCAAGAGCTTTCAAGTTCGGCCCAGGCACATGTTGTTGCAAAGGAGCCAGCAATGGAAGGTGGTGAAGGGGATCAAGATGCCTCGAGAACGTTGGTGCTTTGCTGTGCTGTTGTGGGTGTTGACGCCTCAGCCCTAAACCTCACAACTAAACCCTAAACCCTAAACCCAAGACTTCGCCCCTAGACCCTGAACCCTAGGCATTCCCAGACCCTAAACCCTCAAGCCCTAAACCCTATGGTACGGGGTTTCCTTACTGTGGTATCTTATACTAAGTTCCTGAGCAAGAGCCCAGCAGAAGAACAGGGTCTTTCGTTCGAATGAATTCGAACCCGGGTCTGCTAGTGGAGGCCCACTACTGAAGCCCGCAAGGGACCCCCCTAAACCCTAAACCCGCCTAGAAGGCTGTAAAGAGACCTCTTCAAAGGAACTCTGGCTGGCTTACACTTACAAGCTTGTTGTCCTAAAGCCCATGTCGAACGATAGTAATGGTGAAGCATGCAACCAACTGCATTGGCAACTACTCTTCAACTAGTAGCTTCATGCCTTCTGAGCCGAAAACCCAAAAGCCAAAAGCCCTGAACTCCAAGCCCTAAACCCTAAAATCCCTAAAAGCCAGGGGGCCGGAAAGAAGAGTGCCGATGGCACCGGCCTCTGTTGGAGTCTTTAGAACTCAAACCTCCACTCCACATGACTGTCTGGTGCTTAGTAGGGAATGGGGGAATGGATCCCTATAGTAGTCCTTATATAACCCCCAATAAATCGTATCCATAATCCACTTCCCCATTTCTTACTAATAAGAACCAGACAGATTATACTGACAAAGCGTATCTTGGATCTTAAATGCCCCCTGAACGATTAAGGTTCCCCCTCTTCGTACTGTACTCACGGGTTAATCGCGAAAAAAAACTTAGTAACTTAATTCAACAGAAATCTGGAGAGTCCAAGAAGCCTAGTCAAATCATGTACCGGATCCCGATCTGCAACATTCCACCCTACAGGGTACCCCAAAATGGAACGCGTGGTGAGACCGGTGATGGCGATTATGAATTCTAGTCCCCAAACCCTAAGCCCTAACCCCTACTCCGGTTCTCAGTGGCTTTGCTAGCTTCGCTGTGCTTGTGTCAATGTAAGTGGGGCCTTTGAATCTGCAGACCTGTCCGGAGCAGAAGAAGCAGGACCTGCACCGATAGAGATGTGTCTCTAAGTGGCCATTATGTTTTACTAAATGGCTATTGTCCCATGATGAACTTGATGGTCATTGGTGGGCACACAACAGCGATTGCATGAATAGACGCATCTGCACATGTTGCGGAGGGTGCCGTGTACTTATACAACAGTTTAACAACATCACATCACCCGAACTTCGCCAGCAGACCCCCTAAACGCAGAACCCCTAGACCCTAAGCCCCTAAACCCCAAACACCCAAACCCTAAACCCGGGCCTCTACCAGCATCAGGACCGTGGTCGGTGGAAGGCTCGTGGCAGCGAGCAGCCCGACCTCCAGGAATCCTAATCCTGAATAACTAACATGGGAGTTTCCGAAAATTAGGGTACCTTATTTTGGGGTCCACAACAAATTCGGGTCCCCTATTTCGGAAACTCCCACATAGGGGCCTTAGTAATTTGAATAAGGGTTCCTTTAAGGGGTCCTTTAAAGGTGTCTATATATGGTAGGGTTTTAAATTAGGGGCCTTTACTTGATAATTAGAATTAGGGTTCCTTGAAGGGGTCCTGTAAAGGGAGCTGTAATTAGGGGCCTTAATGCCTTAATACTTGGAATAGGGTTTTGGGGCCCAGTATACTATAATTACGAAAATTACTGTAATTATCATAAGGAGCTCCCAAAATAGTATTGGTCATTTTATAGGCCCCTATATTACCCTCTGGACTTGAAGGGATCCTTGCACGGCTTCTTTAGGGGATCGTTTAAGGGATCCTTTGAAGGTTTAGGGCTCAAGGGCTTCTGTTAAGTTTCGTCAGGCTGTAGGAAGCCAGCAGCATTACTAGTACCGCCAGGAGATTGAGGCATACTTCAATGGATCACTTGGAGGTTCAGGGATAGTCGTAGTGGATAGAGGTGCTTGAATTGGGACGAAGAACGAATTGTAACCGAAGTTGCCTCATTTGCAACCCTACTGACCATCAACATCGGACCCGCGAGAAGCCCAGCTAGCTCGATACAGAACACCAGATACAGACGTTGAAGCTCACCGCTGCTCATAACGACCAGTGCTGGGATTCCCTTTACATTACTCTTAAGGACTGAGGCTATAGGGTTTCCAACTTTTGGGCTCCTACTGTAGGGTGATGACGCTTGATGGTTTACAGCATTCTGGGCTCAGGCCTTAGGGATTTGCGGGCTAAGGCTCCCCCGGCCCTGGAACCCCGGATTTCGTTCCAACCCGGGCCAAATAGTGAAGCCAGACTTTCACTGAATTACAGCTCTGGATTGACAGCTGGAGGGTTTCCAGGGCTTGCGTTCTAAAGCTGACTTTGGAGGCCCTATATTATCGATCGGCTTTTTGGGGGTATATTGTACTAACATGGTACTATCGTTATGTAGGGAAAGGTACGGGGACAGCATAACACATTGCTCGGACCCCTGTTCCTGGGTGTTCGGGGGAGCGATTGACCCCAAAACCCTGCAAGTAACTATTAGGATCACTCTTGTTGTATGCTCAGTCTTCCACTTCAAGCCCACCGCCCCCAAAAAAACAAAACCCTTGACCCTGTAGCCCCCTTCTAGAACCCCTCGAGGAACCCTAAACCCCAAGACCCCTTGCATCCCCTAACAAGCCCAAACGTCAGGAATTCGATTTAAGCTACCTGAACAAGGAAACTCCACTATTTACCACAGATCCCTATTGTGGTAACTTAAACTGAGCTCCTGATTGTAATGTAAACTGTAGTTCCTTAGCAAGAACCCAGAACCGCATTTATTCATCATAGATCCTTGTTGTAACTTAGATGCAGTTCGTTAACAAGAACCGAATTATCGTAACTTAAACCAAACCTCCAAACCCTAAACCCCCAAATCCCTAAACCCTAAGCCCCTAAACCCCTAAATCCTAAACCCCTAAACCCCTAAAACCCTAACCCCTATAAACCCCAAACCCCTAAACCAGCAAGAGTCTCTAAGAGGCACCGTCTTGATGGTTCCGAGCAAACACGCCGAACTCGAGTAGACGAGGAACCTCAGCTCTGGAAGATAGCGCTGAGTACCGAATTACCTTAACCTGCCAAAACCTACTTTTTTGTAGGGTCTCTATATTTTCTATATTAGGGTTGAGAAAAACGTTTCTACAAATAAGTAGGGTTTGGTAGGTTAACGTATATAGTACCCCGAATGGCAGGGTCCTTATTATGAGGACCCCCGAATAAGGTACTCCGAATTTTCGGAGAACCTAAACCCGTTATAGAACCCTTAGGGATCCCTTTAAGGAGCCCTTATAGACCCCTTAGGTACCTCTAATCCTTATGGGTCCTTGAAAATGGAGAGTTTTAGGGCCGATATTCAGGAAGTCGGGTCCAATGAAGGCGCGTGTCCGCTGCCTTATACGAGGCGCCTTATCTAACCTGTGGTTTTGGGGGTTCCCTTGGCTCTTCAGCTCCTTAGTTAGTAGGGATTATCATCATCTCTGGCTCCTGAGCTCCCCCAATATCAATGGTTAGTTAGTATCGGCTCCTTTAAGATCCTTTAAGGAATCCCTGAAGGGCTCTCTTGAGATCCGGAAAGGATCCATTACGATCCTTGAAGGGGTCCAATGAGGCTCCGAGTTACGGGCCGAAAAAGTAGCTCGAATTAATGAGGGTGGATGGGTTTAGGGTTTAGGGTGGATGGGTTTATGGTTTACGGTTTAGGGTTTAGGGGTTTAGGGTTTAGGGGCTTAGGGCTTAGATCGCTTCGAGCTTAGGCTTAGGCTTTTGCTGCTTTGGGTTTGGGGCTTCGGGCTTCGGGCATCGGGACGGGAGTGTAAACCTCAAGCCCTACTTGGAGGGTCGGGGGTAACTGGTTATTTTAGTGACTTATAAGTACCATAACCCCAATTAGCGCCCCTTTTAGGGTACTTATAAGTCTACCTACTACCTACTTACGAAGTCCCCCGACCCTCCAAGAAAACCGCAGCCTGAACCATAAAGCGGCCTCTGACTCGCCCCTCCGTTCCCTTAAGGACGAAATGAACCCTAAAAGGGTTTAAGGTTCATATACCATATAGGGATTCATAGTATATGGGTATAGGGCCCCTACTTTTAAGGGTCATTTGGTCCTTCAGGTCTGTTCCTGCATGCTCAAGTCGCTGAAGGAAGAACTTGTGGTTCGCATAGCCGACGGTGTTGTTCAGCCAGGGGCAGTAGTGGTCCATCCGTAGAACGCACCTGCGACCACTGGCAGGTACGTAGGCCACTGAAACGTGACAGCTGATACCTTCTTTCGGAGAACCGCTATTATGTGATGAGAACATATTATCAGGCACTATGTGTCAGGGTCGAGGTATGTCTACGACGGGAGAAACCCATCATCCGTATGCTAGGGCAATGCTTACGTCCAGTCTAGTCCAGTGCCGTCTAGTAATCCATTGCAACGGTAACGGTAACAGTAGGCTTCCAGGATTATCCTCCGAAAGAACATGGAGGCATAAGAGGGCGAGACAAAACCGCCAAGCACCAAGACCAACGACGTTTACAGTTACGGTGCAGGGAGCAACATCGTTGCAAGGTCCCGGAAACTGTGGGAACTGAGCAGGAAAATGCAGAAAGCCCGGTCAACCACATCTGGCGGCTGCGGATGATTCCGATGAGGATGCTGTCGCTGAGAATCACTGTTAGTCATGGTGATGCCGGTGCACATAGCAATTGAGCTGGTGGTGGCGCGATGGTTATGATGCCGATGATGATGAGGAGGAGGATGCTGCAGCTGGTGATTTGGTCGCAAGCGCAAGTATGATGACATCGACGGAGGACGTTGTGAAAGATTGAAAGTACTTATTATGGTGATGGTGTTTATGCTGATGATGGTGAATATGATGGTGGTGGTTACGCTGATGACGCTGACGATGACGACGATGACGATGACCGTCATAAAGATTCTTGAGACGATGCAGATGATGGCGCCAACAACGAGGCGCACGTCGATGTCGGCACCAAAACGAAAACCCTGGTAACGAGGCACTCGCTGCATATCCGTGCGCACACACACACACATAAGCACACACAGACACACACACATAAGCACACACAAACTTAAGTGCGCCTCTCCGTAGCACTGCAGTAGTGGGAGCGATCGGGCTTGTACGCCTCGGACTTCCTGCACCAACGAGCCTGAAGAGTTGTTCGTTCCCTTCAAGATTTTCTTGCAGCCCTTGTGTTTATGTTGGGTCCTAACCATCGAATTGGTCCCCCATGTCTTTATTGCACACAGTGAAGAACACAATCGAGGTAGGGGCTACACGGGCTTGGAGTTCAGGGTTAAGGCAGGGGTCTCGGCACAAGGCATTTAGGGGTCCAATAAGGGTCTCGGGCTTAGGGGCCTTCGTGTGGGAAGCGATTTGACACCCGCGCGCCTCACCCGACTTTTTGCGGTCTTTCAAACATGCAGGCGGACGTCCGAATGTCCGCCACGTGATTGAGGCTGGAATGGTCCCAGGGTCCGTCACCTTGGAAATTGATGGAGTTGGATCAACGAATGGTCAGAACGCAAGAGGACTACGCAGAATGGACCATGTCTGAAAGCCGATGTTGGGGTCACTGAGGTCTTGAATCATGCTCCCAGTTCTGGGGAGGGTTTAGGGTTTAGGGAACTCGGGCTTCGCCGAAGACGCCCAAAACCGAACAAAGACCTGCTGCTGCATTGCTTCTGGGCACCGCTGCCTTGTAGTAGGTCGTCAACACCATTGCCTGTCTTGCTTTGAGGACACGCAAGTTCTAAGAACCCTAAGCCTAAACCCTAAACCCCTAAACTCCGAATCCTAAACCCTATAACTTACCAGTAGCCATGTTCAGAGACGGAGCAACTTGAGCACGACTCAGAGGATATCGGTTTGGGAAGCTTTCGGATCTACTCCGGTCGAGTAGGGTGCCACTCGTGATGGACTCGAGACCCTGAACCTGACCCGTAAACCCTGAACCCCTCAACCCTCATTCCTAAACAAACTACTTGGAGGGTCGGGGGACTTGGCAACTGGGTATTTTAGGGACTTATAAGTACCATAACCCCAATTAGGGTCCCTTTTAGGGTACTTATAAGTCTACTTACTACCTACTTACTAAGTCCCCCGACCCTCCAAGTACCCCTGACCCCCTAACCCTGATTGCGAAGCCAGCGGCCATCATTGCATGGAACGCCATGCTCACCGGGCTTGCTAGCGACAAGCCCGCGCAAGGCAGGTAGACGAAAACGAACCTGAGTTTCTCTTCCGGCCTGTCCCGAAGCCGAACCTGTCAACAATAACAGTATTACGATGATTCAATGATCTTAATAAAACGAATTACCATATACTGATAGCCATAGTTGGTAGAGAAACCCCCCAACCTCTCGAAGCTCGAAGCCGAAGCAACACCAGGATGTTATCGCTGTAGGAAACGAAAAACAAAAGCAGGTCTGGAGACCCAGTGTTAAACACTAAACTCTGAAACTCTTCAAGCTTAGTGCAACCCCTCATGCTCAAGCTTTCTTCCCTGTCATCCAGTTTACTAGTGGAGATGACAGTCAACGTTTCAGGAGAGAAATATGACTGAAAATTACAACACCGAAAAGTTCACGGTCACCCCACTATAGCAGGCCTCAATACTTATAATACGGCCTTGGGGTGTGTGTGTGTATATATATATATATATAAGCGGTATCTTCATAGAAAGGGTTCATGACGCTACTGGCAAGCTCTGCCGGCCCCTCCTTGGCTCGATTTCCCGAAAACCCGAAACCAAAAGCTTGCTTCGAGGAACGACGAGTAGAGAATTGCCATGATCCAGGCCTTAGTTGCTAAGTTCATGAGCAATAAAGCTTTAACTTTCAGTTTCAGAAGTGATTGTATTATACCTGCAACTGAAACTTCAGCTCTATAGGGAGTTATATGGCAATTACCAACGAAAATAGTGTAAAGAGTACTCATTCAGCCGCTACGGGGCAATGAAGGCTGGAGGCATGAAGTCCACCAGACGAATGCGCTGAACCTGGAGCTTGCGGCTTGGGGCTTTAAGGTTGAGAAAGATTTCGGGCGTAGGATTTAGAGCTCGGGGCTTGGTGTCTAGAAGGTTCATGAAGCCACGGTTTAGGGTTTAGGGTTTAGGGTTTGCTAAGGATGTAGAGGTTGGGCTTTGGCATTGGGGAGATTGGACCGAAGGAACTCTCGGGTTGATTTCGAGCCTCTAGAGCATTACCTGAGTCGGTAGAAGCATAAATTCCATGAGCTCTCTTGACCCCGAAAACCAAACGAAAAACACACAGCCGCTTGGGCTTATACACTATAACAAGCGGAGGAACCAACACGCCCGTGCTTGCATGCTTTCAGGATTTTCGGCTTTGTGTGCCTTGATTAGAGATCATAGGTTCAATCCTCATATAAAGGCCACTCAACAGAAGGGTTTCGAGGCGGTCTACAGTAATCAGCTACTGTAGGGCAGCAAAACGCTTGACAGGAAGAACCTTGCTCCACCCCCCCCCCCCCCCCCCCCCCCCCCTAACAGGACTGTGTAGGGGTTGTTATGCTCAGGGACTAGGGTTTAGGGCTTGGGGTTTAGGACTTCGAAGCCCCGGACCCTGATATAAGGGCCTTAGTAATCAGAATAGGATTTTGGAGCCCATTATACTATAACTTTAATAATGAGCCCCCCAAAATGGTATAGGTAATTTAGGCCCCTGGAAATCCATCACAAGACCCTTGAGGTGACTCGGCCTCCTCCTTGCTTGACTGCCTCTCCGCCCTGCCAGCTGTGAACTGGCAAATTAGGTTGTGCAGAGACATCAGCGTCCAGCAACCAAAATACCTCGGGCTCGGGTAGGATTTACTAGACAAAATATGCCTCATGGATATACTCGTAAATGTACTACTACTTACTTAGTACTGTAACATGCTTCTAATGTACTGTGATTTAGGTTTCAGGGTTTACGAAGTCTCTGGGCTTCGTGGTACGGGCTTACTCAAGTCACCATGACGAGGAAGGTATATATTGCCTGCACGATCTCCCCTGATGCCAGGGGGAAGGTTCAAACAGGGGTTTAGGGTTTAGGGCTGCCAGCAAAGTTTCTGCTCCTCGACAAAGCCAGAGAACGCTGCAAGGCCCGGCAACAGATAAGATATAAGTTGATATATTTGACCTACTTGTCGGGTATCATGGGGAACTAAAGGTTAACCTTTTTGGTGATATAGGGGCTTTATAGGGACTATACTACCCGAAAAACGTTACAGGCTACCTACTCTACGACTGGTAAGTGATATATAAGTGATATACGGCTTCTCAGGGGTGCATCGGGCGCGGAATTCAAAGTCCAGAAACCAATGACCGCTAAACCATTGGATCCAACCGTCGGATAACATTGACAATCATCATATAGTCACCTAGATATTACCCCAAACCCAGAACCCTAATTAACGACTGCCACCCGAAACATAAAACCAAAACCCAAAGCCCCAAAACCCTATAGGGCCTAGCTGAAGCCCTAAAGCCTGAACCCCGACACCCCGACGTGCCTCTAGACTGGTTGCCCTAAGGCTCCATGTACCCTTATAGTAGATACTTAGGCCTTAAAGTACCTACATAGGGACCACTTTAAGGCCTAAGTATCTACTATAAGGGTACATGGAGCCTTTGGGTTGCACCAGGTACCTAAACCCTTGAGGAAACAGCAACTCGAAAGGCTGCTGTTCACATAGGGTCGCAGGTTTTCGAACTACCAAAACCTACTGTTTGCAAGGTCCACTTTGATTCTCTATGTGGGTTTGTAATAAGGGCCGACAACAAGTGGGATCTCGCGGCATTACGTTCAAATGCCAAGCCCAAGCCCTAAACCCGAACCATGAATCCTTTACAGGGGCCTTTTCGAAAATCACACCTCTAAGACCTAAGAATAACCTAGGAATAAAAAGGTTGCCGTTTTTGGTTTAAAGGGTGTTACAAGGGAACCTGAACCCACAAAAACAGGGAATAAGGGCTTACTCTGGGTCCTAGCACCTCTCTGAGCCTCCGCAAGCCGCAGGCTCTGCGGGTGGTGGGGGTGGTGTACTTAAAGGCTCTTGGGACTTAGTAAGTAAGGTTATAAGTAGGTTATAATTAGGATAACCCCACTTAGGGGACTTATAACCCCAATTATAACCTACTTACTAAGTCCCATGATCCTTCAAGTAGGGTGGTGGATTCCAAGTAAAATTGATCAGGCTACTCTCTAGGTGTGGTGAGGTTTACACGGTTTAGGGTTTCGGGTTTAGGGTTTAGGGTTTTTAGGGTCTATAGGGTTTAGGGTTTAGGGTTTTTAGGGTCTATAGGGTTTAGGGTTAGGCAGCAAAGGACTCATGACAACAGCCCGGGAGCTGTGAGAAGCCAGCAGCCACCAAGTGCAGCTGCGTGTCAAATGTCCTGTCCACCAACACCGCACATAGATTGCGAGAGGCACGAGGTTTCGGGCCCGATTTAACATACTTAGGGGCTGAGTACTCTAGCCCAACAAAGGCTAACCGTCAACCTGTGAAAACATGGCAGGATTATGTAGCCCGAAGGGTCCATGTACCCATATAGAGATACATGGGCCCCAATGTACCTATATAGGGACTACATTAAGGCCAATGTATATATATATATATATATGTATATATATATATATATACTATATGAATACATGGACCCTTAGGGTAGGATTGTATAAGCCCCCCCAAAAAGGTTAATTACAGGTTACATACTCAGCTACTACTAAGCATATACGTATCTTAATTGAGGCCAAAGCGTCATGCACTTCTTGAGATAATTCGTCACCTCAGCCAGGTCCCGCGCCACCTCTTTTGCTTGCTCAACAACCTTGCCACACAGAATTGCGAACCAGGCATTCTCATGAGATTTGGCCACAGGTTTGGAGAGGATGGGCGCCATGCACCGAAGGCAAAAAAAACACGACGGGAATCCAAAGAGACTTGGCTACTGGTCTGGGCCTAGACAGCTGCAGGCGAAAAGAGCCTTCTTGGTTTGGCAATCTTCCAGCACCCCAAAATACTCTACACCCTAAACCCGAAAATAGTAGGATCCTCGTTATATGGGCCCAGATATGAAGGTGCCCTGGCACCCAAGAAACTTGCTGATTTCGGCAGCAAGCACATAGCTATTGCCGGACCGTGAAACTTCGAGAGGGTAGGGCTTTAGGGTTTAGGCTTCACTAAGGGTCCTATATAGGGTTACTTTAAGGGATATCATAAGGGCTCTAGGGTTCCTTTTCGCGCGGAAGAGGAGGGATGAGGGTTTAAGGTTGGGGGTTTAGGCTTCAAGGTTTAGTGAGTCCTCCGAAACCCCAACGAAGATGCCTCTACTCAGAAAACCCCAAAAAGCACTAACGAAGAAATACAGCCAACCTCCTAAAAGCATCCCTGCATACACTCAGCGCTTCTAGGCTTTAGAGTTGAAGCTGTAAGACTCGCAGTTAAGGGCCCTTTTTGTGTTTCCTGAACATCTTCAGCTCCGAGACCTCACCGCAAGAAGGCTGAAGCCCTAACCCTAAACCCTCAAAGCCCTAACCCTAAACCCTCAAAGTCCTGACCCTAAACCCTCAAAGCCCTGACCCTAAACCCTCAAAGCCCTGACCCTAAACCCTAAACCCTAACAGCCCTAACCCTAAACCCTCAAAGCCCTAACCCTAAACCCTAAAGATATCTCGACCTTGAGACTGCCCAGCAAAACAGATCCCATGCAGCATACAGTAGAGGCCAACAAGTTGGAACATCATGATCCTCATGCCCTCAAGGTAAAGTAGAGGGGATCCCGGCACTAATCGTCCTAAATCCATGTTCCAACTTTCTGCGACTCACTATAATATACTGTGCTTGCCTCAACCCTACACCTCTAAACGGTAAACTCCCTAAACCGGTAAACTCCCTAAACCGCAACATACTTTTTATGCTTTCTGGGTTCTGCCTTGCGAAAATGTCCTTGCGCATTCTATGGCACACCCTACAAGCCTTTGGCCTATAACCATAAACCCTATACCCGAAGCAGTAGACCCCAAATCCGAAGCCCAAACCCTAAACGTTTTACTATATAATATGAATCTGGGTTCGGGGTATCTACAATATGCCCAAGGGCCATACGCCCACACCCTAAAAAGTAAACCCTGAACCCTAAACCCCTAAACCCTACACCCTAAACCCCAAAAGCCCTACACCCCTAGACCCTAAAACCCTAAACCCCTAAAACCCTAAGACCAAACCCCGCGGCCGGCGGTGTGCTGTCCAGGACTCCCCCAACGAACGGCCTTTCGAACTTAGGTTTAGGTTCTGTACAGTAGAAGCCCAAGAGTTGGAAACCCAACAGCCTCAATCTACAAAAGTATAGGGAATCCCAGCGCTATTTGGCCTTAGTCCGGTTTCCAACTTTATGGAGTCTACTATACTACTATACGGCCCCCAAGCTTGCTGCAGTCCATGCTAGAGGTCATAATGAGGGCTATATCTAGTTATACTAGAAATAGTATCGAATCTACCTGCCACAGACCGCAGTCAATACCCAGGGTTTAGGGTGCAGGTGGTTTCTGCAGCTCCCCTTGCAATTCTCCTCCGAGCTTCTACTTTGCTGATTCTGCGACAAACAGGTTAAGTCGGCCAAAAAACTGCAGTCAGAAGTGGTGACTGGAGATCGACCCCCCACCAATTTTCTTAGCAGACACAAACGGGAAAACGGAGAACTCAAACTCCGCGAATGCTTACGCTAGACCTCTATGTCCTTTAACTCTAAACTGCTCAAACTCTGAACTTCCAGTCTCTACACGGTGGACACCTACATCCGAAATATCACATCTACCATGATTAGCGATTAGTATGTTCATTGTCAACCTGGCTGGTTTTAGAGCATTAAAGTTGTCACATCAATACGCACTCTAAACCCGAGACCCTAAAAGTCAACCATGGTATGATTAGCTTGATTCTGTAGCAATGCTATCATTATAGGTTGACACTCACTAAGCCCTAAAAGAATAAGTCATAGAATGATTAGTATGAGTAGCCCTTATATACCTCCTCATATTAGCCCTTATAGTAGCCCTTTTCTACCTCCTTATGCTAGCCCTTCTAGTAGCCCTTTTCTACCTCCTTATAATTACCCTGGTAGCCCTTATAGACCCTTTTAAAGCAGCCCTAGTTCTAAGACTCCACAACCCCAGGGCGCTGTGGGCCGAGGCTCGAGCCTGCAGGCACTTCGTCGGGAGGCCTCCCAGGAGGAGCGCAGGGTTCAGGGACCAGCAAATGCCCAAACCCTCCTTTTTTGTTGGTTCTTTTTTTTCACACTAAAACAGGATTTATAGGGACCCTACAAAAAAGTAGGTCTTGGTAGACTAAGATAGGCTAGAGGTTCAGTTGGACGTCCCAAGCCCTAAACCCAAAACCCTAAACCCCAAACCCTAAACCCCAAGCCCTGCCTCATCCTGCGAGGGCCTTGGGGGCCTAGCCAGGCCAGGAGCAAACTGGCGCAGCCGTGGGAGATTCGCTCCATGTACCCTTATAGTAGATACTTAGGCCTTAAAGTACCTACATAGGGACCACTTTAAGGCCCAAGTATCTACTATAAGGGTACATGGAGCCTTTGGGTCTGGGGTTTCGTTCAGGAATACGGGTGGTTGTCAAATTAGGGTCCTTTGAAGGGGATCTATAAGGGATCTATAGGCTTCAAGGCTTTTAGGGTTTGGGGTTTTGTTCAGGAATACTAAGGGATTCATAAGGGTACTGTAATAATGTAGGAACAGTGGGTCTTCTTAGGGTTCCTTTAAAAGGGTCTTTCAGGATTACTCTAAGGGATTCATAAGGGTACTGTAATAATGTGGGAGCCTGATTAAGAAACCCTGGCCCTATAACCCCAAAATTAAATAGTAGGATTCTTATGGGTGTTGTCAAAAATAGGGTCCCTAATTGAGTACCCTAAATATTAGGTGCCGTATTATAATAAGGACCCAAAAAGGCACCCTAATATTTACAATCACCCACATAAGGGTTCCGGCTCCTGTAAGGGATCTATAGGGGTTCTGTTAAGGGTTTAGGGCTTAGGGTGGGACGCAGATAAGGGATTTATGAACATGTAAGGGTTTAGGGTTTAGGCCAGTTTAGGGGTTGGGTTCTTGTTCATAGTAAGGATCTAGAACAGGGGTTCCTTTAAGGGATCTATACGGGTTCCTTTGAGGGATCTATAAGGGTTCCGTTAAGGGATCTATAGGGGTTCTTTTAAGGGTATAAGCCGAAGACATTAGAGGGATCGGCGATGCAAAAAATCTAACCTCCCACACTGTACAAACGTTAGTGGATATGCTACAACGCCGGCGCGTATGGCGGACGATGAACGTCGGCTCGTATGGCGGGCGCAATAGCGACGAGCTGGGTGTAAGAGCAACGTCACAAAACTAGCCGAGCGGACTACTCAGGCGGTATCAGCACTTATGGCGGATACTTGGCACGAAAACGGCAACCAAGCCCTAAAAGGGGACTAGAACCGGAACCTAAACCAGGGCGGCGGAGGGTAAGGAAGGCGGGAAGGGCACACCAGGCAGGTCAGGCAGTAAAGGGAAGGCGCTGCGACAGGCAGGCTGGGCACTCGGCTTTTCAAGGTGCGGCAAAGGGGGAGGCCTCCTCCCCACCCTGAGGCAGGCGGCGGAGGACCGCACGTGCGTTTTCCCTTTGGAGAGTGATGGCGAGGCTTTGCAGGAGGCGATCTGTCTCTGCAGCAGGGGTGTCCCCAGAGCGAGCTGCGATGAGACCACCGAGCGTTCGCCACGTGGAGACGGCAGTCGGGCCCCACCCCCCACTGCAAGCCTCAGCGACGAGAGGCAGGAACTGAAGTCCCTCGGAGCGGCAGAGTTGGTCCGTGTGGAGGTGGTTCCGCTTCCGGGCTTCGTAGGACTCGACGGCTGCTTGGCTGGACCGGGCAGACTCAGCTAGCATCGGGCCGGCCTTGATGCCTGACGTGACAGCGAGGTCAAAGGCAGCAGGCCCTTGCAGGCCCCACTGAGCGACCCAGACATCTGCAGGTCTGCGGAGACCAGAGCCGCGGCCTCCGTCAGCCCCGTCGTCGTCAGGGCGTAAGGGGAGGAGGTCCGCTTTTTCAACTTCGACTCCGAGTCCAGTGGCTTGGCTGCGTGTAGCGACGACGGACCGGAGACGGTTGTGGCGTTTGATTCGGTCTCCGCCACACGGGCAGCACAGCGAGTGAGCGCCGAACCGGTCCGCTACACCATCGCAGAGTGGGCAGGCCACGTCGGTCGGCGCGACGGGCAGGCGCAGGCGGAGCTGGACCATTGTGCGGAACAAGCGCGGCTCGACGTGGAGCCCAAGAGCCTCGCTGGGCGGGGCGTGAAGCCAGGCACCGGCACCAGGCAGTTCGAGGAGGCGGAAGTGAGCTCTGTTAGCTTCACGTCCGGGGCTTGGGGTCAGGAGCCGTGAGGCCACCGCGCGGTCGAGAGCCTGGGACAGCTCGCGCTGTCGGGTTTGTGGCGGCACAGGAACGCGTAGGTGGTCGGGCGGGGCGACCTCAAGATTGTGGGTGGCAATGGCAGCGAGAAGGCCGGGGTTGTGGGCAAGGTCGTAGGCAGGGTAGAGGCCAATGCAGACCGCAACAGTTTGGGTGAGGGAGGCAACGTAGGCAGCTGGTGCGTGCAGGTTGGCAAGTCGGAGGCCAAGGCCACCGATGGACGTAGCAAGGGACGCCTGCTCCCAGGCCTCCGTGGTGAGTGGCCCGTGCACATGTGTTCAAGGCAAGCGCGTACCTCAGTGTCAAAGGCAGCCAAGGAGGTGCGGAGTGCTCCGGGTGGGGTGACACGTGAGGAGTAAGAAACGCGGCAGAACGAGGCACAGTGCCGGAGAAGCAGGAGGCCGGTCTGGACGTCGGGCAAGGCCGCAAGCTCGCGGAGCAGCGGACGGGCCTTCTCGACTCGCTCAGTCATGGTGAAGGCCTCGCAGTAGTGGGCGGGGCCGATGGGGGCCCCAAGGAAGGAGAAGGCACCACTAGAGTTGGTCAAGGGTATAAGGATTTAGGATTAAGTTACCATAATCAGGAAACAAGAACCCTGGATTGGGGGCCAAGACGGGGTATCAGTTTGAGGGATTATGGGTTTGGGTGTTCGGGTGTCTCCTCATAAGGCGTTGTATAGTCCATAATGTCATTCATGCCAGTCCGGGGCTAACCGGGTCCTTTCCATTATGGAACCGGGTCCTAGGACTTAGTGTGTTCTTGTCCTAGGACTTATGATGTTGATGTGACATGGAATGTAGCAAGACATGTGTTCTTGTGGCTCAATGGAAGACATGCTGGACATGTGAAAACTTGTGTTCTTGCGGCGCAATGGAAAACAAGACCTGAAAACTTGGTCTCTTCCAAATGGAGATGCATACCTGAAAAACTGTGTTCTTGTCGCTCTATATGGAAGAAGCGAGATGCTGGACATGTATAAAAAGATGTGTGCTTGTGGCTCGATAGAAAAATCAATGCCTGAAACTTGGTTTGATCGAAATGTGAAACATATACAGCGAAAAATCAAAGCCCTACTGATATAATTGCCTGTCCCAAGTTTTGTAGTTCACATGGAAATTAAAGTTGCCAAAAAAATGAAAATACGTTTATGCCGAACAAACCAAACAAATGTAACTTGGTGTTCTTGTGGCTCAACGGAAACAAAAAGCTTGAGATTTTGTGTTCTGAAACCCTAAAGTCAGCTGTTTGTACGATTCAGAACAACTTTAAAATTAGCATGTTCATGATTAAACATGAAGGGAATCTGAACTTTCGTAACGTCCAGCCCATGCCCTAAACCCTCAACCCTAAACTCTAAACCCACCCAACCCCCAAACCCGCCCACCCATTCAAGCCCAGAAGCTGCAGGTAGGAAGGGGCACACAGGTAGGTAGAGAGGTATAGTTAGGTAGGCAAGTAGGTATGGATAAGTAGATAGGCAGGAGGGAAGCTACTTGTAGGTGTAGGTGCGTCGGCAGGCTTCCAGGTCCGTAGGTAGGTAGATAGATAGCTAGGTAGGCGGGCATGTAGGTAAGGAGGCATTATGAGGAAAGAGGTTTAAAACCCCTAAACCCCTAACCCCTAAACCCTGAACCCTAAATCCAAAACCCGAAACCCTAAACTAACCTTCAACCCTAAAAGGTAGCAGGCAAAAGTAGTTGTAGGCATTCGTGCAGGCCCTGTCAGGATGTCAGGTGGCCACATCAAGGGCTTCGGAGCCCCGTACAGGGGCGTACCCGCGCCAAGGCCTGAATGGGCCGCGGGATGAACCCCGAATAGGGGTGAGCTTGGACCCCGAAGAGGGGTCGTCGGAGCCCCGTACAGGGGCGTACCCGCACCAAGGCCGAAAGGGCTGCGGGATGAACCCCGAAAAGGGGTGAGCCTGGACCCCGAACAGGGGTCGTGAGAACCCCGTGCAGGGGTGTGGATGAACCCCGCACAGGGGTGAGCTTGGACCCCGAACAGGGGTCGTTAGAGCCCCGCACAGGGGCGTACCGATGAACCCCGAAAAGGGGTGAGCCTGGACCCCGAACAGGGGTCGTGAGAACCCCATGCAGGGGTGTGGATGAACCGCGAACAGGGGTGAGGATGAAACCCGAGCAGGGGTGAGCCGGACCCTCAAAGACTGATGCAGAGAGAGAGAGAGGGAGAGAGAGAGAGACACAGCGAAAATAATTAACGAAGCAAGGAAGGAAGCAAGGAAGGAAGGAAGCAGGGAAGGAAGAAGGAATGAACAAGATGAGGGTGTGACTGTAGATGCGAGGAATGAGCAGGCAGCAAGGAGTGATGTGAGGGAGGCGGGAAGGGAAGGAAGAGAAGGAAAGTCATGCATGGCATCAGTATCCCTCTGCTCACTTTCAGTCTGTCGGCGGCCAGGCTGAGACAGTATGCGCATCGAGATCCTCGAAGAGCCCCGGCCTAAGCCACACGGCATTCCAAGACTTGACGGCTGCACCATGGGTTGCTTCCAAGCTCAACATGTTGAACTGCAGCAGCTTTTCAGCTCAAGATTCAACGCGATCGAACCGTTTTTGTCTGAGCGAGTGTACTCCGACTGAGGCGATTGTCCTCATGCAAACAAGGCAGTATTATTGACATGCGCATACACGCAGATCGTCAAAGACACGACTAGGAAAGAAGTGCCCCAGTTCGACGTACTGCCACGGAAGTGCAGCAATGGATCGAACGGATTTTGGCAGGCTTCATGGACCTGAAGGAAGTGACGATGACGATCGAACGACTCCTTATCATTCGGATGATAGCGATGGTTCCGCGGCCGATGCCACTACGGACATGGAAAGAAACATGTTTACGAGAGAAGAATTCCAGCGAATCTGCACCGACCTGGTGCTGGGATGTGTCATGATGAACTTGTCAATGGGATGGCAAATGGAGCGGGCTTTTTGAGCGATCGGCAACTACGAAGTTTGCTACAGCACTTCCAAACCAAGCACAACAGACGCGGATCCTCTGCAGGTGATATTGTGGAAGCAGGTGTACAGGAACGGATTCCAACAATGCAGAAAGTACGCATGGTTCGACAATGCGACGTACTCCAAGGAAAGTTGCGAATGGAAGTGAACCAGGTAGATGCAGAGAGATTGCGGGGCTTGGTTGAGCAGCCTCCCGGCTGGGATTGGGATTTGCCTGATCGAGGAACCATGGAAAGGCTTTGCGAGGGCATTCTGGCCAACTCGTTTGAGTTTGAACGGATTCCAGTGACGGATGCTAGACGGATGGCAGTTCAATACTGCGAGGTCATCCGTCCACTGTTCGCTGTGAGGTTCCTGTCAATGGTTTTGCTGGGCATGCGGGACACGTACAGAGATCAGCTTTGGTTTCTGCTTCGCAGGCATGGAAGAGTCCTCAACGTATAGACGGACTGTACGTATAAGCAGTCTCACAAAAAACTTAAAAAGGGACTGATGTACGGATACACAGTCTCACAATAAACCAGGAATGGCGAGAAAAAACGTCTCAGTTGCTTAACAAATTGCTTGACGTGCCTTACTAATTGCTGGACCTAAACCCTGAACTCGTCGACCTGAGGTCAAGCCTTCTTCATGCCAAATTCGCTGGCAAGATCGACATTGTGTTTGGAGGCTCGTCCGGCTGCTCATGTTTGCATAACCCCTAAACCCTAAACATCCGGCCGGTACCACTACAAGATTGCGCGCCCGGCACGCGTACGCCTGTGCGCCCGGAGCGCGTTCGCCTCAACTCCCGGCGCGCAGACCTGTGCACGTTGCAAACAGACTAAAGAATTGTATTATCACGTCCGGCACGCCCGGCGTGCACCCGCTGCGCGCCCGGCGCGCGCCCGCTGCACACCCGGCGCGCGCACCCTGGGTATATTTGGTTTTGGGTGGTAAACGACCGCCACATGTCATTCCTGCGCGCCCGTCGCAACCCGCTGCGCGCACATGTGTAAATTCTGTTGCAAGCATAATATTATGGAATAGTGTAAATATAGTATAGTACACGCTTACACTTCGCGCGTACGCCTGTACGTGCGGCACGCGCCCGCCCGCGCGCCCAGCGCGCGCGCCCGGCGCGCACCGTTGCAAGCAGAATATTATGGAATAGTGCAAATATACTACACGCGTACACTTGCTACGTATACACCTGTGTGCCCGGCGCGCGCCGGACGCGTGCCGGGCGCGCGCCGGGCGCGCGCACTCGGCGCGCGCCGTCGCAAGCATTATTATTATGATTATTATGCTATTGAATGAATTGAATGTTCATTTCAATGAAGCATTCAACTCACATGTACAGCTGCCCTCCCGACGAAAAGAAATACTCGGTATTTATGGTTTTGCGTCAGTTTACCGCCCGCCACGCGTACTCCTGCGCGCCCGTCGCGCGTATGCCTGCAGGACCCGCTGCGCACACATCCGTAAAATGTCGCAAGCAGAATAATATTATCGAATTTGTAAATATACTTGCACGGCCGGCGTGCGCATGCGTAACGCAAGCAGAATAATATCCAACAGTGTAGTAACTTTACTAGGATTATTAACGAAATTCAGTGAGACCAATAAGTCTGACATGTGCGCCCGGCGAGTGCACCTACACCCTGTGGCGCAGACACAGGTTCAAGGCATCAACTGCAGAGCTTACCTACATAGTAGATGAAAGCCATGAAATCCATGAAAGCCATGAAGGCCATGAAGGCCAAGAAGGCCGCCAAGCAGGATGGCAACACGAGGGCAATGAAAGCCATGAAAGCAATGAAGGCGGCCAAGGTCCAACACAACCACGGCAATGTGAGGGCAATGAAAGCGATGAAAGCGATGAAAGCAAAGAAGGGCAAGCAGCGATCGGGTCAAAGTGGTCAAAGTGGCTGGCAAGCATGGAGAAAAAAGAAGGGTTCTGCTGAGAAGCAAGCTGTACTACATGCGCAGGCACCTGAAGGCGAAGAGGACAACACGGACAACACGGACAACACGGACAGCGAGCAGGAGCTGCCCGGCAACGAGAAAGCCACGCAAACACCTCCGATTATCAGACGTTTGCGAAGAGCACGTGACATGGAGGATCGCTTGAATTGCTTTGTGTCGGCATGCAAATACTTTCGTGTCGACATAGGCATGCTGGTCAGTATGGTTATTGTGATCACGACAGGACCTGCGACTGGAAGGATATGATTCCTGGCCCAGCAACCGTACCCGGGCTATCATTGGGAAGACTTTATTCTGCTCGTGGGCCGTTTTCTCAGAAATTATCGCTGCTGCGGACCAACGGTCTGATTCGAGGTCGCGCGGTGATGGATTTAGGAAGCCACGAAGCATTAGACCTGGGCGGCTGCCTGATCTACAGACCGGCCGTGACAGGCCTCCGGTGAGTGGTGTTGCCGCAGTGACTGGTATGTATTACTGCCGTTACATAGATCTGAGAAGTTCACCTAAAGAAGTAGAGGAAACTGTCACGGATGGGCGACAACGGATTCAGGGACAGTCTTTATAAGGACATGGAGTGTCATAATAATAAATTTATACTTTAGTAGGCGTGGGATGGACAATGTCACAGATGTGTCCCTGGACAGAGGTTCCACTTGTCCGGTTTCAGAGTGCTTTCACACAGACACCAGCTCTGACGGCACAGATTATTTCCACGGATGTGTCCCTGGACAGAGGTTTCACTTGTTATGTACTGACTGCACGTCAGCTTCAAGATCAGACTGTCTGTCCGTTTCGTGCAAAATGTCGGTCATGTGAATTTTGACATGCTCTGGGTAGCTGCACTTCTTAAACTAAACTCGCCGGTCACATGTCTCTAACACGAAAGGCCTACGTATTCCTCGCGACGGACAAGCACGACAACATGCTGACTGGAGGCAGGGCAGTGGAACGCGTTAAACTCGGTGGTACTGTTTCTGACACGAAATGCCTACGTATTCCTAGCGACCGGCCAGCACGACCGACGAGCACGACAACATGCTGACTGGAGGATGGGAAGTGGCACTTCGTAAACTTCGTGCTTCTTAAAAACATCATTCCAAACAAAGGCAAATGCGCGACACAAGAACTGAGCCAGGAAACAGAATGGCAAGGTCAAAAAGAGTGCTGGTTAGAGCAACTTCTGAAACAGCGAACTTCGCGCAAACTCTTCATGTCTCAAACACGATCAATGAGGTGGCACCTACGTATATTCCCAGCAAACCCAAGCTCCAGCACGACATGCTGACCGCAGGCCAGGAAGTGGCACTTCCTAAGACTCGTTGACAGCAAGGCAACTAGGAAGTCAGGAGGCAAAGATTCAGGCAGTCCTGCTACCCCCGCACAGGAATCCGAACCTCGAACAGGGGGGAGCTTGGACGCCGAACAGGGGTGTCGGGAACTCAGCCTGCTGTAGTTAGGCAGGTGGGCAAACGTGTCAAGCATGTCTGGCAGGACATTTAGTCGAAGATGATCCTCAAAGCGGAAGGTCATGGCAATGGCCTCGGAGCATAATCAGAGATTGTGGTGGTCTGCGTGATCAGAATCTGAACCTGTGTCTGTGTGACGCAAGATTGTGACAAGTCAAGCAAGTGTAGCAGCTTTGACCACGCAGCTCCCGCCCCTAGTGATGGTGACCTTCGTGGAATTCCTAATTTTGGTGGTTCTGATGTTCGTGGGCATGTTCATGTACAGGAAGAACCAGGACGACCTCGACGAGATCGCCGCCAAAAAGCAAAGAAAGAGAAAGGCCAAGGCCGAGGCGGAGGCAAGGGAGGAGGAGGAGGAATTGTTTCAACAGCGAATTGAAGCAGCATCTCTGAGAGAACGACTGCAGGGCATGGAGAAGTGGATGCAGCAGACAAATGAGCGCTTAAAGGAGATCACGGACGTCCTTGGAAAGCTGCAGCTGGATACAGAGAACACGAAGAAGAGCCATGAAATCGCTTTCAAGGAGCTCCATTACGACAAACTCATTATTTGGGAGGACATTCACTGTCTTGGGCAAACCCAGGTGGAGCTGGCGAAGCGCTTTTCGGTGCACGAGCAGAACGACCACGACGACCGGCCGGAGGACACCACCCACACAAGAAACGGACCAGGAAGTCATGGACATGGCCCATCACTGCTACCACTGCAGCGTCCGATCACTGTAGACAACGAGAGAAGGATCCAGCTGGAGGCCGCCGAATGGTGGGCACGTAATGTCGGTGTGGCAGGGGACGCAAGCTTTCTAGATGTGTGGTTGGACAAGTATGGCAAGAAGGAAAGGAAGTCCCTGGCAAGCATGGGAGCAGTCCGAAAGAACTTCTGCAACATACACCACGGATCAGACGCATTCATCGGTGCGGATGGAACTCTCTATGCGGACGTGGGCAACTACTGGTATGCCAGGGTACTTGACAGAATGTACGGCAACCTCTCCGAGCACGTAAGAAAACTCAATGAACAAAGCAAAGGGGACCTCGTGGAGGCAGGCTTGGGTGCAGCGTACTTGGGTTTGGACGAGTATCAGCAAGACAACGACATCAATCAACGTGTTTCTCAGGCACAGTTAGACAGACTAAGCCAGTTTCGAACGGAAGTCGAGGGCTGGGCCCTCAGGTTGGCTGGTGCACGTTGATTTCATTTATCAAGAACGAAAGTGATCAGCTTGCCGCCGCCACAAGAATGGACCACGGATATAATATATGTACAGCGAACAATCCGCGGTCGAAGGAATGTCAGGTCAATGTACAGATCTGAGAAAGATTATAATAGCCGGACACGGTCACGGATGTGTCCGATGAATTCAGGGACATTGTTTTTGACATTTCATTCACGCATGTGTCCCTGGACAGAGGTTTCACATCTGACTTTCCGTAATGACGTGCAAAATGTCGCCTGCTTTCGGAGTGTGCTCCTACTCTCAAGACACATTTCCCTCCACCGCCCCACTATACACCTCAGTAAACCTCCACCCGGACCCAGGTCATGCGAGTTCTTTCTACTGCAGCGGATGCCTTGGAGAGTGGCGCAGCTTGGATTATTAAGCGGCACGTCTTAAACTAAACTCGCTGGTCCTGTCTGTGACACGAAAGGACTACGTATCCAACACTACCGACAAGCACGACGACATGCTGATTGGAGGCAGGGCAGTGGAACGTCTTAGACTCGCTGGTGATGTCTTTTACACGAAAGGCTGACATATCAAACACTACTGACAAGCACGACAACGTGCTGACTGGAGGCAGGGAAGTGGCACGTCTTAACCTCAGTGGGTACGACGACAGGGAGGCGGGGATTTAAGAAATGCTGGGTGGTGCTTCGAGACCTACAAGCATGAACGAAGCGAAGAGAAGAGAAGAGTGAACAAAGCCCACAAAAGAAAACAAAAGAGGAATGAGGGTGGAATGTGTTGTGTGGTTTTGTTTCGCTTATTTCTCGCTTCATTCATTCGGCTCCGTTCTTTCGCTCTCATTGCATTGAAAATAAGTGAACCCGAAAACACTACACAATACAATAATCCATTTACAAGCTACTGCATTAAAGGACACAAGAAAGCAAGAACAACATGGAATGGAATGGAAGCATTTGAACATATTTGAACGTAATGAAATCACGGCTCGGGGGAATTAAAGTAAACACACCCCACCAACTACACCAGCAATGGTTTCCAAGGTTGACCGTTCACACGTGGTCTCAGTCAAGAGAACCAAAACCTCGCTTCGGCTCTCTCTCCGTTCGCTCAGATTCTGTTTTTGTCCGTTATCAACCACTTACTCACTTCATCACTTGCTTTCTCAGAGGATAATAGGTGGAGAGTTTACTGTTGGTTGGTGGCAGAAGGCAAATTACTCCAAGGAATTACGAACGGCATTAACATGTCTTTTGTCTGGGTGTGTCGTTTGCTTCGTCTATTACATTCACGCATACTCTTTGTTCCTTTGTAGTTTAACCAAAAAACAAAATGAAACAGAAGATGGTGGGTTAATTCGTTCGTATTTTGCTTGCGTTCTGTACGCTGAAATTTGGCCTCCGTTCCGTGCGTTGAATCTAAAGCAAAAAGAACTAAGGGAAAGGTACTAAGATTTAGTAAGATGATTCTGACTTTAATAGTAAAATAATAATAGCTATTAGTTATGTCGTGTGTGAAACCTAAACATAACAGAAGTATAACTGTATGGCTGGTTGTCAAAATTGGTGTCCCGTTTAGGGTACCCTAAATATTAGGCGCCCCATGTCTTGAAGCAGTGGCTAACTATACGGGCCAAGTATACCTCTATCTCTTCACTCTAGCAGCTGCAAGGCAACACTCCATCCCCTCAGTCTGGCTGTTCCTGGGCTTCCAACGGACGTCTGCGAAATGGCTCGGACGAGTGGGTGTCTGGCACATTCGGCCAAGAGATTCTCATGGCTGAATGTGCCAGACACCTACCTGGGGGCCAAACTGCACACACACACACACTCTCTCTCTCTCTCTCTCTCTCTCTCTCTCTCT
This sequence comes from Symbiodinium sp. CCMP2592, assembly GCA_905221615.1. Taxonomy (NCBI): domain Eukaryota; class Dinophyceae; order Suessiales; family Symbiodiniaceae; genus Symbiodinium; species Symbiodinium sp. CCMP2592. The sequence goes on from CAJNDT010003235.1 coordinate 128,367, forward strand.
CCCTAAAGACCAACAGCCCCTTTCTGAGCGGCAGGCCCGGCGCCTTTCTTTGTTTGGCTTCCTGTGCAGGCAAGACATCGGATGCTTTGAGAAATTGCACAATACGCAGTCCACGCACAGAAATCAGAAGCTCGCACCCTTTTGCGAAATCCGTTTGTGCTCCTTGCGAGACCGTGGGCCAAGCCTCGGTTTCAGTGCTTTGAATTTCCATCAGCATTTAATTTATGTCGCCGAAATTCTGGGACTGGGAGATCATCGCAGGCGCACCAGTGGTCCTCGCGAAATCATGCGTCGTACGGTACCAGTTCCTTCGGAGTCAGGTACATCTGGAAATAACACCGACTGCAATGGACGCACATGGAATCCATGACCACCAGCTCCAGTTGGCCTATGATTTCTCTCTTTTCTTGTAGTAGGAACTTTGATAGTTCTCCGGCTATTGCGGAAAAGGTTACCTCCGTCACCGTCTCTGAGATCTTGAGAGACTCCATCATCTTCACATTCATTTCCATGCTTTCCTCCGTGCTTGTGGGAAAGGATGCCTCCGTCTCAAGATCCTCCGTCTGCTTCACAGGGCCTTCCATGCCTTCCTCCGTGCCACTCATGGCTGCTCTAGAATTGGCTGCTTGACGTGTGAAGTCTTTAGTGGCGGATTCCTGGAGGCTGTCGTTTGAACCGAAAACCGCCACAGCAACATATTCAAGTTTCGGTCGGCCTGTGGTTTAGGCCTTATCAGGCAGTGGGCAGCAGGGTGAACTCAAGTGAGCCCTGAATCCTACAAAGCTTCTCTGCCCTGAAGCGGCCCCTTCCAAATCTCAACTGGGCACGATCAGCTCCGGCTGGCCTTTTCTTCGTAGTGCTTCTGGGCGGACGGCTGAAACCTGCCAGGTGCGCAGGGACGTTTGGTTGATGAAGACGACGTCTTCATCAACCGGACGTCCTTGCTGCCGACGGCGTCAGTGGTATGCAGAAGACACAGTATCCCCCCAGGAGAAGTGTGAGCAGCTCAGCTATAAGATGCTCACATCGCTCCTGGGCGGATACTGTCTTCTGCATCCGTTCCTGCTCCTGCAGCAGGTCCGGTCGGTGTTTCGTGGCCTCAGCGATTATTCACAGAAGCGAAAAGGTACATGTCAATGCTTTGCAGAACATGGCTGCATCCTGAAGCGGACTTTTGACCAAATGACGTGTTTTCGCTCCATTGTACCCCAGTAAACTCACAACTGGACAGGTGGCATGTCATTGCCGTGTTCACGCGACTAGTGTAGTACTATTCAGTTCATGCGTCTCATGCACTCTGCCCTGTGAGAACCTACCAGCCTGCAGCGATTTTATCGCTGCGAAACCCAGAATCCGTCGGCTCAGTCAGCCAACATGAAAGCCTCCGAGCAGCGCAGTGCTGATCAAGGAAACAGCATAATAATACACAAACAACAAACTGGCCTGGCCTTCCGGGCAGCAATGCGGGAGCTGTTTTCGTTCTCTCCTGCTCTTTGAGCTGCTTTGTAGGCCCTCTTGTACGCGGTACACTTCCTGGAGCGCAGCTGATCCCTCGCCGCTTGTTCGGGCGTCTTTTCCTTCTTCGCTGTCTTCTGCGTGGCCCTGTCACCCGCCTTATCGTTTGTATTCTTATCCGTTGGCTTTTCGTCAGCATCCTTTTTCTTGGCTTGCGCCTTGGGCTTGGCGTCAGCATCCGTTTTCTTGGCCTGCGCCTTGGGCTTGGCGTCAGCATCCTTTTTCTTGGCCTGCGCCTTGGGCTTGGCGTCAGCCTTGGCCTTGGCCTTGGCTTTGGCACCGGCCTTGGCCTTGGCCTTGCCCTTTGGGTTGGCCTTGGCCTTTGGCTTGGTCGTGGAAGCCCCAGCCTTCGGCTTGTCATCTTCTTCCGGCAGCTTTCTCTTCCTAGCCTCGGCTTCTCCCTCATGTTTTTCCTCGCAAGACATGGCCAAGTCAAGTGGCTTGAATGCAATACCGACGCTCAGCACTGGCTGCCTTCTCCTGCTCTTCATTCTTCGGCTGGCAGTTTTCCTTGTTTTCCTAGCATCGCACTCAGGGGCGGATTCGCAAGTCAATTCCGTTGAGACACAACCTTGTCCATCAACACGAGACTCACTCCTGCCTTGTTATCCGAATCCATTGCAAGAATCTTTTGACGTTTCCGCAATGAGGTAGCGTCCTGGCTTGCAAATCATGGCTATGTAAAGAGAACGACAGGGGAGCTTGCCTGTTCACCCTCACTGTCTGTTATCTCCACCTGCAGCGGAAAGTCGTGGTTCCCTCAAGATATGAAGAACCGGACCTGCTCGGTGATCAACTTTGAATCCTCTTCCAAGAGCAGATCGACCTGCTCGTTGCCGGTTTCCATCAGCTTGGAGTGTCTGGCGAAGTCAAAGCACGACCCACCCAATGCAACCTGCCGGCCTTGTTCGTGCTGTCCAGGCGCGGCTCCTGGCAGCTTGAAATCTCTGGCTAAGTGAAAGTACCGAGACAGATTGCCTTGTCCTTGTCTTCCAATTGAACCTTCATCATCGCCTGCGGATCCTGGCGGTTTCGAAGTTCTGGGTAGGTTCAGACGAGGCAAGCAGCCTGCCTCCTTGTTCTCCTCGACCGGAATCTCCTGCTGTTGCTCATGCATGTGCGCTTCCTCGCAGCTTGGAAATTTCGTCGATGATAAACTCAAAATATGATGCTTACTGAGGAGGTGGCCTGGCCAGCTTCCGTGTTTGGGACCTCCTGCTATAAAACTTGATTTGACACACTTGCGGATTCTACCAGAATGTCGACACGAGCACAGAATCCTGCCTCCTTGTGGTCCCTCATTGGAATCTCCTGCTGCTTGTTCACGTCGTGTGTCTCCTGAAAGCTTCAAAATCTGTAAAAATTGTTTAACACTTGCGGATTCTACCAGAATGTAGACACGAGCCCGGAATCCTGCCTCCTTTTTGTCACTCATTGGAATCTCCTGCTGCTTGTTCACGTCGTGTGTTTCCTGAAAGCTTCAAAATCTGTAAAATGTGATTTAAAATTGCGGATTCTACCAGAATGTAGACACGAGCCCGCCGGAATCCTGCCTCATTGTTGTCCTTCATTGCAATATTCTCTTGCGTGATCACGTCGTGTGTTTCCTGAAAGCTTAAAACATCTGGATGTTAAAGCACAATACAAGCAGCCGCCTGGTCCGCGCCGAACTTTGGCGTCTCCCGGATTTCCCGTTGCGGTTCCTGGCCACTCGGAATCTTCGTGCTGTCCAGGCGCGGCTCCTGGCAGCTTGAAATCTCTGTCTAAGTGAAAGTACCGAGACAGATTGCCTT
>CAJNDT010003235.1:131774-211774 GCA_905221615.1 Symbiodinium sp. CCMP2592
GCTGTACGCATCCATTTCCCTATCTTCATCGCAGCGCACCGAGTGCAAACACTCCAGCCGGTCCAGGGTCAGGTCCACACGTGCCCACGCGGTACTTGAGGAGGAGGAGGAGCTTTCATCGTCGGATTCGTAGGATTCGTCTTCGTCGGATTCGGATGGCCTTGGCAATCCGGGTTTAGGTTCAAGGTTCAGCCTGAACATAATAGACCCCAAACCCTTGATGGGACACAGACTCTGACTCCGTCAATTCGTAGCGCTGCAGCCCACCAGTTCTGCGTTTCTTCTTCCTCGACTCAGACTCTGACTCTGTCAATTCGTACCGCTGCAGCGGAATATTGCGTTGAATACGTCGTTCTGGGATACTTTGACTGCTGGAGCTGGGAGCTCCATTCATGCAGCCTTGCAGATCGAACTGCGGCGGCATAGCTGCTGTGTTCCTGACTTAATTCTCAAGTCATGCTGCCCTGAGCCATGTTCATTGTATTCAGGATTGGTCTGACATTGGGTTCATCCTATTGTAGGTCTACTTGACTCCCCGGTTCAGTCATACTGAGCCACACAAACAGAGCAATGAGCTTCCACAAGCTTGCTGCAAAAGTGCCGGACAACCGATTGCATTGCGGGCGATTCCGCAACTGGGACGCATTTCTTTTATGTGCGCGACTCTCCTAACACATGCGTGACATCTACCGCACTGCACAAAACGCAAATGGCGGCCCCGATGCTTCGAAAGTGCATCATGTTGCCTCCCAAATCATGGAGATCCTGCAAGATTGCAGCTCTGGTGGTCCCAATGCATGGATATGGCCAAAAAGGAAACATACTGCTGCCCTGGGACACGCTCTGACAGGTTCTCCAGACTCAGCTTGTTGATGGGAGCGCCCATCAGCAGCATCACCTCTCTTCCTGTCAAAATACCCGATGGATGAAATTGCCTCATGTTGCCTCCCAACTCATGGAGCTCCTACATATGGACTGCAGGCCTAGTAAATATCGTTGATGTTTTCCCAGAACCAGGAATCGGCCGCCAGGTGTGAGGCACTGTAGCGCCCTGCATCGATTCTCTGGGCAAGACAATGGCAACTGCCTCACACCCTGGCCTTCCTTTCTTCATGACATGCGTTCGTCGCAGAGACTGCGACGTGTTGACCATTTCTATTGAGCCTGACAACTCAGGCAACAGTCAGCTTGCCTTCTTGCTTGTCAGTGACTGGCCTCCGTTATTTGCCCAGACCAAGTCCAAGAGGTCCATTTCCCTTGTTGTTGAAACTTGGGATGCTGCTTTCGGGCAAGCAGCTTCGAAGCAGCCATGGGCTCGCTTCCTGGATACCTTAAGTCAATGTGTCCGAAGGTAATAATGGGAACCCGAAACCCTGAACCGAGGACCAAGCGTTGTTCTCTCTTGCCCAGATGTTGTGTTGTGCAGGCCACTTCACGTGCTTCTTCTTTGTGTTCCTGTCTCGACGAGGGAACTACATACCGGAACACATGTTTTTTGGCTGCTACATTATTGCGATCCTGCGTCTTGTTCTTCCATGACTTCGTCTCTCCCTCTCGTGGCACACCGCTGGGTGAGAACTGTGCAACAAGAGGTCTGTCCTTGGAAAGCATGACATGCATAACGGCACTGAACCTGCATCTGCATCAAAACAAATCCAAGTCTCCAGGAGTATTTTGGTTTGCAATGCATTTCCCTGAGAACTTCCTCTGTGTAGGACTGAAAGTTCTGCTTGGCGTCGGAATGCAAGCAATCCCGTCTGGCCAACAGAATATACAGTCGTTTGCGACTGATCGGGCTTCCATGCTGCATCCTTGCTCTGGTGGCGTCTGACACTCAGTTGGCGAATCTTATGTGCAGCTCGAGCGCGGATCTATCATCAACACTGCCATTTCATACCTCGATCAGGCCATGTTCAAGCTGAGCCGTCGACGGATTTGATTGCTGTAGCCAAGCGTCGTTCGTAGCTGTGATTTCACTGTCTGCTTGAAGATCTTCATACATCGCTCGAACCCCATGACATTCTCCAAGATAACCATCTCAGTTGCTTGCTTGACATTCTCCAAGACAGCCATCATCTCAGTTGCTTGATCATGTTGACAAGTTGCTGGGGGGTTTATTACCTTGATGTTCCTGATTGTTTTCCATAGCTGCTTCGCATTCTTATCTTCCAGCATCTTGGATAAATGATGGAGCATCGAAAATGGATTGCATGGGAAGCCAGACACATAGAGGGATACCTGCACATTGTTTGCAATGTCACTGACAGACTTCCTGCAGGTCCGGCCGGCCTTGTCTTGCAACCAACTAACATTCGCTTTCAACATATCGTCTGCAAGCCTGAGTGACTTCATGTGCTTGTACTGGATAGCACAGACTTGCCAAGCAGCCTCCCCGGAAACTGAGTCACAGCGGGACTCCTTCAAAGTCGAAGTTCCTTTGCAGAAACTCTCGTGCACTTCTTTTTCGTTCACTTCCTGACCTTAGCAGCAACCCAGAAAACCTTCGGATGGTACTACTTGCAAGTCCATGTTCAGATGAGGTACAAATGAGCGACCTGTTCCTTTCCCAAGAGCATACGTAACACCATCAGAGGTGTTTCTGTTCCACTGCCTGAGGTTCCGCTTACAGGGCTGACGCATGAGGGCTCAGAGCCGATGTGCCAAGTGGCAATCCGACACATAAGTAAGAGTTCGTTCCTGCATGTCTTTTTTGAAGCGGGCCATTCCTGCCGAGATACTTAAGGCTGCACTGTGCAATGGAACTCAGGTTTCAGGCCTGGACACAGTCGTAGAAAATCACCGGCGAAGTCCAAGTAGTTGAGTTGATTATCACTCAACTTGTCGTTGGCCTCCGGGTCCAGCTCCTCCATGTTCAAATTCATGATATTCCTTTCCTACAGCTGTCGCCAGTTCTCCTTCGACGTGCTGCTGCTGCTGCTGCTGCTAGAAATGCGCCGTAGTATCGTCATGGCAATGGAAAAGATGGCTAATTTCCGTCGGATGTCTGAATCTGTCTGTTTACTTGTGAATCTACATTGCTTTGGGCCTGGATTGCCGTGATGCCAGGCAAGCATGCTTCCAACTACCTTCTGGTGCAAGCATAACAGCTGAGTGCCTTGCCACCTGCTTGCATTCTTGCGTGCTGTAGCAGACCTTGGATGTAACTACGTGGTGTTCTTCCCAAACCATCCAGAACAAGGTGACTGAGGCGTTGGCACGATACTTGAACTGGGCCACCCCATGTCTCCATTTCCCAGCCTGGTGGGAAACTTGAATGAACCACACCAGATTAAACAATAAACTTGCCTCAGGATGGGGCAAAACCAAGTAGGCCACACCTGTGCGAGCAGCGCAAAGCAATCTTGTTACGGGTTCGACCAGGGGGCATGAAAGACACACAGCATCGCCGGAAGGTTTTTTGCCTCAGCGTACTGTCTGCTGAGTGATGATTTCAAAAACTCTATGCGCAGGGATTAGGCTTCCTGTGCATCTGTACGTACAGAGGCCCGGACCAGGTTTTTTTTCCTACCTGCTATTTGTTTGGCACCAATTAGCTGACGTCTCCCAAACCTGGTCTGTTCCTGTTGGGAAGCTGCGTGTGAGCCTGGAAAATCACTGTCCTAGCGCTGCTACTGTCTAGGTCCGTAACTACATCAGGGCTCACAAAAACTTCCTAGTGTACATGGACCCAATCACTGCTTGGTCCAATGATCGTCAGACTCATATCTGCTGCCATCGCCGTAGGTCTGCCCCAATCGACATAGCTGCAGTTTCTAGCCCTTTGCCGGGCTGTGAGCCTGGCCCTTTGCCAAGGCCCTTTCCGGGGCTAACCGGGTCCTTTCCCTTTCCTTTGGTTCCTTTGGTGGAATCCGTCGACGAGGCAGCCTGCAGCTTCCGTTTTTCCATTGTCTCTTTGACTTCAAGGTCCCATAACAAGGCCTTAGCTTCATCCACTTCCTTTTGCGACATGCACCATATCTGTCTTGTTCCTGACTTCTTGTAGACATCCACCACGGCGTTAAAGAGAGCTCTTCCCTTCACTGGTGAAAATTCTGGTCCTTTGCCGGTAGCTCCCAAGTTGTCACATTTCCCATTTCCCTTGTCTCTTCCTTTCGCCCTGTACGTTTGGTTGAGCTTGCTGAACTCCCACACGTAGCCAAGTTTCGGGAAGTAAGTAAGCTCACCCGGCATCTGAGTCCGTGGAGGTTCTTCGTTTTCTTCCTGTCTTTGCTGTTGTTCCTGTTCTCGGCGATGCACTTCCTCATACTCTGCCGTAGCGTCAGCGACATACTGCTCCAAGAACTCCGAAATCTCCGTTACCCGGACTTCCACTCCGTCCATGCCTTCGGTAAGGTGCTTCACTGCTTCCTGGAGGTCCTTGATTGAGTTCGGTTCCACGCTAAAAAACTTGAGTGCGTGGTCTTGCTTCTCTTTCATATCGTCTACTTCCTTGACGATGTTCTTCAGCTGCTCCTCTGACTTCAGGACAGTTTCCTCGGACTGCTTCACCTTCTCGACAACTCCACTCGCACTTGCAACGGCCTCTTCAACGCGGCGGACCGCATCCTCTGCATTGGCTTCCCACTCGTCGTGTTTGTCTCGCTTCTCCTGTTCTGCTGCTGCCTCTTCGAGCTTCTTCCTGGCAAACTCCTTCAACTGCTCTTCTTGCATCCCGTGGGTTGGATGCACTACTGGTGGTGTTGCTGCCGTTGGATCTTCTGGTCGCGCTGTCGCCTCGGAGGTTGATGCTTCGGCCCCCGTGTATGTGTCCTCCTCCTCCTCCTCCTCCTCCATTAGACGCGCCCGCCTGGCCTTCTTCCTCCTGCGTCTCGTCTCCTCTTCGTTGTCCTCCTCCGGCTTGGCCGTCCCCTTGTTGATCTGGTTCATGAAGATGTGGGCGGCGACGCACAGCAATGCCAAAGCAAGCAGCAAGTCCGTCAGCGTCATGATGCAAAGGGCTACGTGCGGCCTTCTTCTCCTTTTGGAAGCTTGAGAGATTACTGCTCACTGCATCACACTGACACAACCATGGACTGGCATCCGAACCACTTCCGAAATCACTTCCGAAACCTTCCCGGCCTCCCTGGCGTCGTCGTGGTCGTGGTGGTCATGGTGGTCGTGGTCATGCCTGCAGGTCGCGAGCCACACGGGGGGTTTAGGGTGTGAGAGACATCAGCGCCAAGTTTAAGACGTGCGGTTTCCGTCGTTCTTGTACGTCTCGAGGAATACATTGACCACTTTCCTGTCAGAGACATCACTACCCAGCACTTCTTAAGGGCATGCGCCGGGCCTCGCTGCCACCTTCCAGGAATCCGTTGTGAGACTTCACCTGGGAGGTTCAAAGGCTGAAGTGGATGGTGGGTCGTGTCCGTGTGAGCACACTCGAAACCGGACGACATTTTGCACGCACATCCGTAGCTCTGATCTTCATAATGACATGAATCTGAAGTCATTACGGAAGATTGATGTGAAACCTCTGTCCAGGGACACATACGTGAACTCCATGTCAAAAACAATGTCCCTGAATCTCATGCTCGACCACCGCGAAAATTCAATGCGAAGTGCTCTATGTTCTTCCTGAGGTTTTGTAATGTTGTCCGTTGTGTCTCCGTCGTGTTCTGCTTCAGGTCATTCTGCCCCTCGTCCAAAACCAAGTACGCTGTGGCCAGGACTGCCCTCACCAAGTCCGCCTTGCTTGCGTCGTTCATTTGTCGTATGTACGGTGAGACAGTTGGAAAAAGCTGCTCAAACACTTTGGCGTAGTAGTAGTGGCCGACGTCTCCATAATTTGTTCCATCCGGCCCTTCGAAACTATGAATTCCGTGAATTGAGACTTTCTCCTCTCGGACGCCCCCTTTGGATGAGAAGGCTTTTCTTTCCTGTTTTGAAAACTTCTCGACCCACTCATCTAGGAATGCGTTGTTGCCGTTGGCCTCCGCCAGAGCACGTGCCCACCATGCAGCGGCCATCAGGCTGGCTCGTCTTTCCTCCGTCATGGGGGGCTGTGCACCCTCCGGTTCCTTGGTGGGCTTTGTACCTGAAGGCTCCTGCGTCGGCATCTTATTGCTTGGGACCCTCGGGATTTCCGGGATGTCGTCTGACGGGCCGCTTTGCTTGTGGTCGTTGGTGCCGTCCTTCTCCTCGAGCTGCTGGAACTTTGCCAAGAAGCGATTCCCCCACTGTTCCTGTTCACGCCGCATTGAAAAAATGCCCTGCAGAATCTGGTTCTCCTCGTAGCGCAGCCTCTGCAACTCCATTGTACTTTTGTTCTTTTCTTCCTCGTGGGTCGTTCGAAGGAAAGCTACTTCCTCCGTGATCTCCTTGAGGCGCGTGTGTGTCCACAGCACCGACTTCTCGATGCCGTCGAGTCGTTGCATCACATTGTCCATACGTTGTGCTACTGATGCTTGAAGACTTTGAATGCGAATGCTGATGCTGTTTGCTTCTGCAGCAACCTCGTCCTCGCCCAATCCCGCCAAAGCCTCCGCCTCCTCCTTAGCCTGTCTCTTCCTCTTCTTTTTCTTGTCTGGTTCGTCGTCGTTGTCGTGGTGGTGCATGGTGTAGATGTTGATGCCCATGTACATCAGAACCACCAAAAGTAGGAGCTCAATGACGGTCACCATCACTAGGGGCAGGACCTACGTTGCCAAATATCAAATAGTTGCTATGCGTGCTTGATTTGGCACAATCCTGCGTCACACAGTCAGAGATTCACATTCAAACCAAGCGCTGAGGTCCAAAGTCACGCCTGCACGGCTTCACCTCCCTCCTACCTTCTTCCCTTTGGGGCGAGCACTCATTGCATCACACAGCCATGGACTGCTCGTGCTGCACCGTTCCTGAAACTGCCACGTCTGAAGCACAGAGTTTACAAGTGCCACTGCCCAGCCTCCAGTGAGCATGTTGGTGTGCTCGTCCGTCGTGCTTCTAGGTGAGGAGTACGTAGGCCTTTCGTGCGAGAGACATCACCGCCGAGCTTAAGACGTGCCACTTCCCAGCCTCCAGTCAGCATGTCCGCTTTATCATCCCAGCAGGTTCATGGTGCAGGGCGAGGTACCCCCGTCCCGCACCATGAACCTTCTGGGATGATGTAGCCACCGTCAAGGCCTTCCTGCAGGTCACAACCAGGCGCAGCAATGTAAGCATGGATTCTGGCAGTCCTTGTAGATCTCGGCGATCGGGATCGTTGTGACTGAGTCGGACTTAAATCTAAGTCATGTCCCCCGAATTGCAGGTGAGTTTGGCGTTGGGAGGGGCATGCTAGGAATCTGTCTGTATGCTTTACTTTTTGTATGGCTCTGGGCCTGGATTGCCGTGCGAACGAGACAGCTGAGGGCCTTGCCGCCTGCTTGCATTCTTGCGTGCTGTAGCGGACCTTGGATGTAACTACGTGCTGTTCTTCCCAAACCATCCACAACAACGTGACTGAGGCGTTGGCATGATACTTGAACTGGTCCACTTCACGTCTCCATTTCCCAGCCTGGCGGGAAACTTGAATGAACCACACCAGATTGAACAATAAACTTGCCTCAGGATGGGGCAAAACCAAGTAGGCCACACCTGTGCGAGCAGAGCAAAGCAATCTTGTTATGGGTTCGACCAGGGGGCATGAACGACACAAAGCATCGCCGGAAGGTTTTTTGCCTCAGCGTACTGTCTGCTGAGTGATGATTTCAAAAACTCTATGCGCAGGGATTAGGCTTCCTGTGCATCTGTACGTAGAGAGGCCCGGACCAGGTTTTTTTTCCTACCTGCTATTTGTTTGGCACCAATTAGCTGACGTCTCCCAAACCTGGTCTGTTCCTGTTGGGAAGCTGCGTGTGAGCCTGGAAAATCACTGTCCTAGCGCTGCTACTGTCTAGGTCCGTAACTACATCAGGGCTCACAAAAACTTCCTAGTGTACATGACTCACTGATGGGGAGTCTTCCAGTTCTCCCAACTTTGCTTCCACTCCTCCTCCACCTCCTTTTTCTGCTGCTGATCCTTCTGCTGCTGATACTTCTTCCATGCTGTGACATGCGGCTGCTTCTGCTTCTCATTGTCCTCGGTCCACTCTTCCCACTGACGCTTTGACGCTTCTGCCTTCTCCTGTTCTGCCAAACGCTTTGCCGCTTCTTCGTCGATCAACTGTTGTCGAGCCTCGTCTAGTTCCTCTTGGGTGTTGCACCATCGGTCATGGTCCTTGTGGAACTGGATGATGTTGTGCCACAGCTCTCTTCCTTTTATTGGTGGGTTGTCACAACCTCCCTTGCACCTGTATGCCTGTATTTTTTTGTTGAACAGCCACTGCCATCCTTCAGCATAGAAGACTGTAAATTGGTCCTCCGCTTGAGTCTGTTCCGGCTGGCTGTCGGGGTGCGTGCTCTCCGCGTCGGCATTTGTGCTCGTCGTATCTGTGTCATTTTTGGGGTCTGCTAGTTCATACTTCTCCAAAAAGTCCGTAATCTCCGCTAGCTTCCCTTCCATGGACTCTTTTCTGCTGGTCAGACTCTTGAGGTCTGACCCCAGAGCGACGACCATGTCGGGTAGCTTGCCAAGCTCCGACACGTGCTCCTCTTGCTTCTGTCTCAGCTCGGCTATCTCCAAGAGGATGTTCTTCATCTTGTCCCCTAACGAGGAAATTTCCGTCTCGGAGCTCTGAACCTTCTGCAAACATCCGTGCATAGTGTGAACGGCGGCCACCATGCGTTGGACCGCGGCCTCTGCACGTTCCTGGAAGTTCTCGGGCTCCAAATCCTTGGCTTCCTTTGGCGGATCCTTGCCAGCTTCATCTTTGGGCTTGCTTTCCTTTGGCGGATCCTTGCCAGCTTCATCTTTGGGCTTGCTTTCCTGCTGTGTTGGTTCTATTGGATCTTGTGGTTGTGCTGTGGCCGTATGCTTTTTGTCATTATTGCGGTCTGACCTCCCGTTGCCGCTGTCCTCCTCCATGAGACTGGCCCTGGCCTTCCTCCTCCTGGGCCTGATCTCTTCTTCGCTGCCGCTGTCCTCCTCCTGCTTGGCCCTTCTCTTGTTCTGCTGGTTCTGCTGTATGCTGTACATGTAGCCAATGGCTACAATTGCCAAAGCGAGCAACACCTCCGTGAGCTCCACCATGATGCAAAGGGCTATGAAAAGTGTACTCCTTTGGGAAGCTTGAGATAGTTCTGCTGTCAGACGGGCGCACACTCACAGCATCACACAGCCATGGACTGCACATGCCGCACTGTTCCTGAAACTGTCATGTCCGTCTGAAGCACCGAGCTTAAAAGTGGCACTGCCCAGCCTCCAGTGACCAGTGAGCATGTTGGTGTGCTCGTCCGTCGCGCTTCTAGGTGAGGAGTACGTAGGCCTTTCGTGCTAGAGACATCACCGCCGAGCTCAAGACGTGCCACTTCCCAGCCTCCAGTCAGCATGTCCCCTTTATCATCCCAGTAGGTTCAAGGTGCAGGAGCGGGTACCTACCAGTCCTGCACCATGAACCTTCTGGGATGATGTAGCCACCGTCAAGGCCTTCTTGCACCTTAGTGCAGGTCGTGTCGCTTTCGACCTGCACCACACATCCGCAACAGCAAGAGCGACAATGTCGCTCTTGCTGTTGCGGATCTTCCATGGGGCAGTCGGTCCTGCTTGTAGGTCTCGAGGAATACGTTGACCTTTCGTGTCAGAGACATCACCACCCACCGTGTTTAAGAAGTGTCTGTCACTTAAGTGCAAGCACCGAACAGGCCGCCCAGCACAGGGGGGTTGGGGGGGGTGGGTGGGTTTCTCGGTGGGTGGTTGATGGATGGGTGGGGCGGTTAGGTGGCTGGGTGACGGTGGGTGGGTGTGAATCAGGGGTGCGGGAATTGGTTGGGGGACCGGTTCGTGGTGGGTGGTTTGGGGGGGGAGGCGGGGTTGTCATGCAGGAATGGTCCCTGATGCATGCGACTTTTTCCGATGCTGCTCTTGGCTTCATGACCCATCCAGTCAGAAGTCCTAAGTCTTTCTAGGAACTTCACACGGCCACCGGGCCCATGCCCCTGTGCCGCCGCATCAACCATGGAGTTCGTCGTGTTCTTGAAACTGTAAGCGGATTCAGAATCACTAGATGTCAGATTGTTTTGGTTAAGACTCGAATCCATGGGGATGTCACGATCAGAGCCATCAGCTACGTTATGAAATCCGTTATTCCGTCTCACTGCTTACTGCGATAATCCGTCCTGTCGGATCTGGGCGAGCGGGATCGCTTTCCTTCCCGATCGAAGTCAGAGTCGGACTCGTCACTACCTGGAACGTGCGAAGTTGGGGTCGCACAAGGTTGCGGTGATGAAACCAAGGCTCGGGCTGCGTGCGGGAGAGGTCGGGGTGAAAACGACCGTCGGGGACGTGGGATGCAAACTCTCCTGTCAGAGATGCGCATTTCACTGACTGAACAACTGACAAATGAACTGTCGGGCCAAGCCTTACTGTCCTTGAGCTTCTCTTCGTTGTCTTGCTGCGCCGAGCTCGCGGGTTCCTGCAAGCGGAGTCGTAGCCGGAGCCGCAGGACCTCATCCTCTTTCCTTGCCAGTGTCTGTCTCCAAAGCCCCGTTGCAGTGAGGACTTTCTCTTTGTACTTGACCTGTGCATCCTCGAGCCTCTTCAACCTGCTCTTGAACTTGTTTGTCATGTCCGTCTGGGCTTTGGAAACCTTCTCGTCGAACTTTTTCTTGTTCTCTTCTTTCTCTTTCGCCATCTGTGCCTGGTGCTCGGCGTTCATCTCTTTGATTTTGTTCTCATACATGGCAGTCAGTACCTTCATCTCCTTCTGGCTATCCTCGAACTTGTACCTGTACGTATCTTCCGTGATGGACAGCCTCTTAGCCCTTTCCTGGTTGTTTCTCTCATGCGTGTTCTCCAGTTCGTCCAGCATGTCCTCGCCTTTCTTCTTTACAGCTGCCAGTTCGGCCTCGTGCTTCTTATTGTCGTCCGCAATCTTCGTCTCGTACATTTTCTTCGTCCAAATCGCTTCCTTCTCAACCTCCCTCAAGCGATCGATTTCCATGCGGTCCTTGTTATGCGTCAAGATGGCGAGCTTGTTGATAGCCGAATCCTGCTTCTCCGTGAGCTCCACCTCATTCTTCCATTGGTTGTACATCTGTTGCAACCTTCTGTTGCAGAGGCGCCTGATACCGCTGAAGTCATTGGCTGAGTGCTGCTTGTTCTTCTCAGCTTTCTTCCACTCAACTTTCCATTCATCCGGAAGGGGTCGGAGTTCCTTTGTGAAGCCTTGCTTCGTTGGGTCCGTCTCTGTGTCGTCGTGGCTTCCTGCAGGGTTTTGGTGGCTTCCTGCAGGGTTTTGACTTCGACGCCAAGCCGCCCATTCCGCGTCGGTGTACACTTGCTCAGTCATGGCGCTAGTGGCGCCAAGAAAAAACGGTGCGATTTCCTTGAATCTTGAGATGAAAAGCTGCTGCAGTCCAACATGTTGAGCTTGGAAGCAACCGACGGTGCAGCAGTCAAGTCTTGGTGTGGCTTAGGCCGGGGCTCTTCGAGGATCTCGATGCGCAGACTGTCTCAGCCTGGTTGGCCGGCGACAGACGGAAAGTGAGCAGAGAGATACTGAATCCATGCATGACTTTCCTGCCTCTTCCTTCCCTCACATCACTCCTTGCTGCCTGCTCATTCCTCGCATCTACAGTCACACCCTCATCTTGATCATTCCTTCTTCCTTCCCTGCTTCCTTCCCTGCTTCCTTCCTTCCTTCCTTCCTTGCTTCCTTCCTTGCTTCGTTAATTATTTTCGCTGTCTCTCTCTCTCTCTCTCTCTCTCTTTCTCTCTGCATCTGTCTTTGAGGATCCGGCTCACCCCTGCTCGGGGTTCATCCTCACCCCTGTTCGGGGTTCATCCACACCCCTGCATGGGGTTCTCACGACCCCTGTTCAGGGTCCAGGCTCACCCTTTTCGGGGTTCATCGGACGCCCCTGTGCGGGGCTCTAACGACCCCTGTTCGGGGTCCAAGCTCACCCCTGTTCGGGGTTCATCCACACCCCTGCACGGGGTTCTCACGACCCCTGTTCGGGGTCCAGGCTCACCCCTTTTCGGGGTTCATCCACACCCCTGTACGGGGCTCCGACGACCCCTGTTCGGGGTCCAAGCTCACCCCTATTCGGGGTTCATCCCGCAGCCCCTTCAAGGGCTTGGTGCGGGTACGCCCCTGCACGGGGCTCCGAAGACCTCTGATGTGGCGACCTGACATCCTGACAGAGCCTGCGCGAATGCCTAATTACAACTACTTTTGCCTGCTACCTTTAAACTTCTTTCCTGATCAATGCCTCCTTACCTACATGCCCGCCTACCTAGCTATCTAGAGACCTGGAAGCCTGCCGGTGCACCTAGACCTACAAGTACCTCCCTCCTGCCTATCTACTTATCTATACCTACCTGCAGGAGTGGGTGGGCGGGTTTGGGGGTTGGGTGGGATTACAGTTTAGGGTCCAGGGTTTAGGGCATGAGCTGGACGTTACGAAAGCTTAGATTCCCTTCATGCTTAATCATGAACACACACACACTAATTTTCAAGTCGTTGTGAATCGTACAAAAAGCTGACTTTAGGGTTTCAGAACACAAAATCTCAAGCTTCTTGTTTTCGTTGAGCCACAAGAACACCAAGTTGCATTTGTTTGGTTTGCTCGGCACAAACGAATCTTCAAAATAACTTCAAAAATATCTTGCAACAAAGAAATTCCATGTGAACTACAAAACTTGGGACAGGCAATTATGTCAGTATGGCTTTGATTTTTCGATGTACATGTTTTCACATTTCGAACAAACCAAGTTTTTCAGGCATTGATTTTTCTATTGAGCCACAAGCACACATCTTTTTATACATGTCCAGCATCTCGCTCTTTCCATAGAGCCACAAGAACACACATGACGTAGGCCCAATGTTGCTGCAGTAGTTGCATTTGTTTTCCGTCCTGCCCCCCCCCCTTCAGCACGACATCAGACATGTTGCTTTACGTGTCCTATATACACGTGTTCTGACATGTCCATCATGTCAGCAACAAGTGTCCTATATACACGTGTTCTTACATGTCCATCACACGTGTTCTTGCATGTCCATCATGTCAGCAACACGTGTCCTATATACACGTGTTCTTACATGTCCATCATGTCAGCAACACATGTCCTATATACACGTGTTCTTACATGTCACTCATGTCAGCAACATAAATCCTAGGACCCGGTTCCATAACGGAAAGGACCCGGTTAGCCCCGGACAGGCATATTCTATGTAGAGATAGGTACAGTGTCGGTTTCCTTCAACTTTATGAAATATGACCGGGCGTTTTAAACCATACGCCCCAAAGAGAGTTGGCTGCTTAAAGTTCGGAGTCCACGAGATTGGGGTTCGAGCTTGGGGGCTTTTGGTGTTGCGATCCTGGAGCTGTACGTATATATCCATATTACCCACACCCATACCCATGTCCATATCTACATCTAAATCTATGTCTACATACCTCTATATATGTATCTATATCTATATCTTTCTCTTTGTTTAAACCTGTATCTATATGCGTAAACAGTTACATACAACCGCCTGTCGATCTATTTATCTATCTATCTCTGTACTTAACTACCTATCTAGAAGACATACAGATAGCGCAAGAGAAAGGACAAGAGAGAGAGAGAGAGAGAGGCAGAGAGAGAGAGGGAGAGAGAGCGCAGTGAACTTTGGATTTAGGTATCTGGTTAGTCACAGGTCCGAGCTGCCTCAACGATTGTTTTTCGTGGACGCATGTAAAGTATGGTGTCCCTATGTGTGGACCTGGCAAAGAAAAACTTGCATGCATCAATACATGCAAGCATGCATACGTGTGCACCAGATCCGCCCCCCAACTCTGAGTAATACCAAAATCAAAAATTACCCATAAACGGTTTAGGGTTTAGATGTTTAGGGTCCATAACTTCGATATTGGGGCTTATAGTGAGAGCCTACGTGAAGGAGGCCATGATAGTTTAAGGTTATGGCCTGGATGTGTTGGATCCGGCTTCCCGGGCTTCTGTGCAACCTCAAATGCCCCGAAGACCATAAACCCCAAACCCTTCGACGCTCAAAAACCCGCACTCGATACACTCCCAAAGCTCTAAGGCCCTAAACCAAAGCAACATTGAGCCAGGCCCCAAACATCGCGAAACCGTGCCTGGACCAGCTCATCCTGGCAACACAAAGATTGGGTTTGAAGAACGAAGAACCCCTACAGCGAATCTAGTTGAAATTCTAACTGTAGGAACTCCAGTAGACTCCACAACAAGACGATTCCAGACTTGTGTTTCGAGAGTTTCAGGAGGTAGGACTGAAGGCTGTTCAATTTGTGGTTTAGGGCGACACCCACGAGAAGACTCTCTTCTTGGTCCGTTATAAAACCATTCCATGAAACCCTACACAAGCCCCGTTGAGCTCTATCATAGGGATCCTTATGGGTGTAGGGGGAGGGGGGTAGGGGGCCTTAAGGCCCATAATAAGGACTGATAAGGCCTATTTAAGGAAATATAGTCCCCTACACCCCTCCCCCCTACACCCCTAAGGATCCCTATGAGCTCTATGAAACCCGACAAAACCCCAGTACTCTGCATAAGACCATGGCAAAACCCCCAGGCCTCCAAAACAAATCCTAAACCCTAAGAAGGGGCCCCAAGCCAAACCCTAAGCCCTAAAGGGAACTCCAGAAAGTTGGAATATGGATTAATGGTAGGATCCCCTATACTTTACCATAAAGGGTTTAGGATAATCATATTCCAACTTTCTGGCTTTTGCCTTACAACCTAAACCTCAAGCCAGCCCTATCCTTGACAGCATAGTTCCGGACGCCACATTGACCGGTAGCTGGATGGGAGCGCCTCACAACTGACAAGCATTGGGGAGTGCATGAGTTTGGGCTTGACAGGGTCGTAGCAGCACTTATACGGGTAAACCATCATGTGAAGCATGACCAATACCCGAATATCTGAACACCGTTTGCGCTTTCAACTTATCACACTGATAACACAACGTCACAAAACCCTAAGCACAGTTCCTGCCGTCTTTTGCCTGATTCAACTTGCTTGAACCGTCTTTGCAGCAGTAATGGTCTCCTTTGGTGCGTTGCATCACCTGTGCCACTGTAGAAACATCCCGAATCCCAAACCTCCCGATGTGTCCCACGATCGACTGCCTCCCCACTTGTCTGTGGCACCCTTAGGGGGCCATCCGACGACGGTACCCTGGGGGCCCTGGCGAGCAGTACTGCCACGGTTTAGGGTTTAGGGTTCAGGGTTTAGGGTTTAGGGTTCAGGGTTTAGGGTTTCGGGGCAGATGGTACTATGATCAAAAAGGGAGTTTCCGAAAATTAGGGGTGCCTTATTTGGGGGTCCTTAATAAGGATCCTACAGTTTAGGCTACGATCTTAGGGTCCCCTATTTTCGGAAACTCCCTGAAACTCGTAACTTCAACCGTTAGCCCGAAGCCTTAAGCAGCCAGTCACAACTTTTACTTTGCAGAGTTTTTCGTTGGGTGTCCGGGTATCCAGGGAGCCCCTAAGCTGCTGACTTAGACCCTGACCTTGAGGGTCCGAAGGACCTATGTACCCTAAAATGTAGGATCCTTATTAAGGACCCCCAAATAAGGCACCCCTAATTTTCGGAAACTCCCTTTTTGATCATAGTTGTACCTGGTTTTGGGATAGTGGTTTTGTTGGAGAGTATTTCGGAGACAAACTAGTAGGTACTTGGACTGTCGGGGTTAAGCCCAAAACGTAGAACCCTAAACCCAAAACACCTCGGGCCGGGGAGCCTCGTTGGTTGAGTGTAAGAGCTCACGATAACCGCCTGAATTGTAATGGTTTGGAGAACCCCGAAGATACCTTGCCACACGGTTCAAGTGCTATCGACAGATTAGTAGCTTTCCAGGAAAGTGTCAATTTGTTTGATTTTCTGGAGCCCGGACGACTTAAGTCTTGGTTTGCAGTTTGATGCCATGAAGTGGAGATCGGAGGTGAGGAAGGGATCTTGCTCACAGACCCCTCAACTCAACTCAATGCACGTCGAGCGCTCCGGGCAGCGTCACCTAATGTAGTGGCCTTCATGATTAGAATAGGGTTTGGGATACATTATATACTATAATCGCAATATAGGAACCCCCAAAATAGCGTTGGTACTTGTAGTTGTTTAGGCCCCTATATTTCTGCGGGCACCACACCATGGAGCACAGCTCCACCGTCAGTATCAGGGCTTGCGAGAATTAGGTCATCCCGCTATAGCAAGCGAGCCGTCTGAGAGGATGACTCCCAGTAGCACACTAAGCCCTAAACCCAAAACTTAGTTGCTGAGTTCATAAGCCCGCAAAAAGTGCACACTTTCAACTTTGTAATGTGGGTAATATACTCCCAAGAAGTGTAAAGTGTATCCACTCAGCTTCTAAGAACATAGCTGGGCGATTGTTGTCGACGTACTTGCGGTCTTGAGGAGGAGCTCCGTGAGGACTCAAGCAGCACAAAAAACAATCTGGAAATGTCAAGTAGAATCTATAACCCACAAAAGCCGTCCCTGAACAATAATGACACCCAAAGCCCCTCCCCTTCGGGCAAAAAACAACAAATCAGAAGTATCACGTCATGGAAAGTACAGCCAGGAAGGCGACAAACTCAGTCTGCGTGAGGAAGATCGGCCGTGGCAGCAGCGCGTAGGGATCGTCGGCCTCAGAATTGATGCTTCAGGGTTCAGGGTTCAGGGTTGAGGGTTTTGGGTATTGAGTTTGAAGGTGTAGGGGTTTAGGAGTGTAATTAGGGGTCTAGGGTTTAGGGTACCCCAAAAAATCCGACTGACGCTCTTGGGCCACTGCTATGTCGTCGGTGTCCATGTTCGCGACGTCCTGCACTTAAGGGTTTTTAGGGTCTGGTGTTTAGGGCTCGGTGCTGAAGGAACCCTAAACCCAAAAGCCTAAACCCTAAAACCCTAAACCCTGCAAACCCTGAAACCCTGAAACCCTAAACCCTAAACCCTAAACCCTAAAACCCTAAAACCCTAAACCCAACAAACCCTGAAACCCTAAACCCCTAACCGTGGATCACAAATATCCTGCCACCCTGAGATGCTCAGACTCGATGATCGAGGATTAGGAGCTGCGGAATGAGTTTCGAAGACCACAAAATGGGGGCCTCAATAATTAGAGTAGGGGCTCCTTTAAGGGGTCCTTTAAAGGGGTCTATAGGGGATCTATAGAAGGGTTCTATAGTATAACAAGAACTTAGGTACCCCAGCTTCGGTTGCCATGGGACCTTTTAGTTTCGTTTGCAGAAAAGCCCAAGTATGCAAAACAGCACTGACATAAATATACGACCCCAACCCCTTAAACCCTAAAGCCCCAACGATATTCGAGGGATCCTACTGTAATTTACGGTATATTCCATAATTAAGGGGTGTTAGAAGCTGCCCCCACCCTGTAATAGTGGTATAATAGGAATATAATAGGGCCCTAATATAATCCTTATAGTCACTATTACAGGGTGGGGGCAGCTTCTAAAATATACGACCCCAACCCCAACCCTCAAGCCTAGAAGTTTAAACCCTGACCCAAACTCCAAAACCCAAGGCCCTAGTCAAGCCCTAACTATTCCTCATGCAATGTCTCGCTTCCAAGCTGCCTCAAACGTGCGTCCGGTTCTATCCGCTTCCATTTGCACGAGTTCCGCGGCCCTGCGCAAGAGGAGTTTGGCTTGGGTACTGCCCCCACCCTGTAACAGTCTATACTGGGGCAACTATCAAGGGCCTAGTATATCTATCTTGCTCTTAAGAATCAGATTCAACTGATACTTACCTAGGATTCTGCTTGAGCGAGCCTGCATCGGGTCCTTTAGGGGTTCTCTTTGCGGATTCTCCCAGAGATTCAAAGCCCTAATATCGAGGCCAGCAGAGGGAGCCGGAGGCATGGGTGGCCTTGAGACTCCATGTAGAACTTAGGGTGTTTAGGGTTTCGGGTCAATTTTGAGCAGTTAGAACTTTGAGAGTTGGAACCTTTACCGGTTACCCATCCGAAAACCGCCCCGAAGCCCTACACAACCCCACCTGTCATGGGGGCAGACCTTTCAAGAAATCCTCCAAGAAACCTGTAGAGAAACCCGTAAAGGATGCATGGCTCGGGCGGTGTAGGTTTACTGCTCCATGGCCTGTCGTCCGCTGCTCTCGCAGCATCAGCATCCAGCCATTCCTGCCGCTGTGTTTGGCATGTAAGTTTTAGGTTGGGGCTTAGGGCTTCGGGTTTATAGGGTTTAGGGTCCAGTAGTCTGTGAAGTTGAAGGTTCGTGGGTTCTTTCCCAAGACTATATCTTCTAAATCTCGTCCACCGATAGGTAAACCCCCCCACTCCCCCCTGCAGTATTAGAGCCCGATTTTCTCTGAAATAAGCTCTAAAGGGTTCAAGTATTACGGGGGTGGGGGTGGGGGGGTGAGTTCTAGCTTTGTTCTACACCCTTCCCTGGGCAGGCTGCAGTGCGTTTCTACGTTTCTGCAGCACTGCTGTCTGCAGCTCTGGCAGTCAACCCAACGCGTGCCTTGTAGTACACAGTCGCCCATGCTGTCGTAAAGTGCCGGACGCTGAGGTAAACCCTAAACCTAAACTCTGACATGGGAAAGGAACTCAACTCACATGTTCTTGTGCACACTCGCTCTTGCAATCGCGAAGTTTCGTATGATGGGATGATCCCTAAACATAAACCCCGAGAGAGAGAGAGAGAGAGAGGGACCGAGAGAGAGAGAGAGAGAGCTTCGAGACAGTGATACATCAGGAGGGGCCTCAATCATTAGAATAGGGTTTGGGGGCCCCTTAAACTATACCTACAATAAGAAACCCCCGGCAATCACATAAGCCCTATAAATACAATCCCAACCCTCTACGCTGGAAGGATCCCCAGGGTCTCCCTTTGGGGCTTTGGGGGGTTCCGGGTCGGTTTAAGGTAATGTAGGAACCCGAATAAGAAACTTGGGCCTGTATTCGGGCTCCGTATATGAATCCTACTTTTTTGGGGCTCTAGGCCCGGGGTTGCTTAATCAGGTGCCTACAGTGGTCTGTGCTTCATCCTGTCCCTGACAGACTGAAGGTCGTAAAGGTGTGAGTGCGGCATTCGATCCCTTCATGCAGACCTGTAAACCTGTACGATCGTGGGAGTCAAAACAAGTGGGGCATTAACAGGCAGACTAAGTAGAAGGCTGTCAGTCAGTGCCGCAGCCAACTTGATACTCCTTTCGCTAAACTCGAAACCTTCCGGTATACAACTCTTCTTGGAGCTCTCAGAGGAACCCTTACAGAGGCTCAGGGTTTAGGGTTTAGGGTTTAGGGGTTTAGGGTTTAGGGTTTAGGGTTTAGGGTTTAGGGTATCAACAATTATACTCTATACTAGTTGCTCAGGCACCAATCATGATCAGTTTGGTATGGTTAATTACGACACTTACAACCTCATACCCCTTTTGTACTGAACGCATGCGAACCATGTATAACATTTTTAATTTTATGATACCGCACTCTAAACCCTAAAATCTGAATCTAAACCCTAATTCAGCCCCTCAACCGGTACCCTCCCGCTTCGGCCTGTGGTAGCTGCGGCTCGCCTGACGAAGATGTTTGCTCTATTCCCTTCAGTAGGAAAGAACAGAAAGCCGGCTGAGGGGTTCATTTGGGCGCAATCCCGTTCAAAACAAGCCACGACCCAAAACACAAAAAGCCACACACACACACACACACACACACACACACACACACACACACACACACACACCAACACTGGTTGGGGTAGGGCTTGGGGCTTAGGGTTTCAGGCTGTAGGTTAAATCTATAAAGGCATGGTTCAGAGGTTTGAGTTCAGGGTAGAGTGTTGCTTTGGGAAGCCGCAAACTACATGCACCGAGACGCCAGGCGAGCCGATAACGATGCCAACCCCCGAAACCCTAAACCTGAAACCATGCCTTTAACCTAAGCCCTGCAGCCCGATGCCCTAAACCCTAAGCTATACCCCTAACCCCGAAATCAGCTTCCCCACCCAAGAAAAGAACAACAAACTCTCCTGAACGCCATGCAGAGTTGCCTCAAAGACTGGCCTGAGCACTTTGGCCACAAGTCCCTGTAACCTGAGGCCTGCACAGCCCTGAACTCGAAGCCGGCCGTATGCAACAGAACCTGTATATGCAATGTATACTCATGTAGATAGTTGTATGCTTCTATAAATATATATATATATATATATATGTGTATATCAGTCTATTCATCCCTAGAGGCGCGTCGGATCAGACGCAAGCCTGTGGAAGAAAATATTTGTTCATCCATACACATAGCAAATGCAGATATTGATATGGAGCCACATGTCAATGCTGCATGCGAATTCCAATATCATATGTAAATACGGATATGGTGCACAGATATAGATACTGCCAATAGATACGTATGGAGTTAGTTATATAGCTACAGATACAGATCTAGATATCCCATGCCGCATAGGTTACACATAATTGAGTGTGTATGTTACGTATATGCATCCGTACATGTACATATGCTTGTATGTGTGTGTGTATATATATATATATATACACATATTTGTGGGTAGGTAGTCATTCCCCCACCCCTGCATTTCTGCAACTTTGCTTTTATATTCATGGATTCTGCTACCTGGTTTCGAAACTAGTGTCTGTTTCATGTATGTAAGCTTGTAAGTAAGTACGCATGTATGTATGTCTGTGAATGTGTGTGTATATACTTAATCATACATTATTTGTTGGTGCACCGACATGGTTTTGCAATTTAAATACTACGCATTCACGAAAAATACAGATGAACATCCACGAGCACATAAATCAAAGCAGCTCAGGCTGAAGCCAGTGCCTACACTTTGGAATAAACTTTAACCTACCATAACCTACTGTTTTGTAGGCTCTTACTATACACCCTTATATCTAAGGGGCTGGGTACCCTAACCCACAAAAGGTTAACCTTTTGAATTATGGTGGAGTTATATAAACCCCGAAAGGTTAAAGGTTACGTACTCGACTACTAAATTTCAGTTAGGGCCTTACTATATAATTGGGGTTGGTGGCTACAAAATGGCGAGAAGGTAAGGGAACCATAGCCTACTGTTTTGTAGGCCCTTATTATAAACCCTTATCCCTAAACCCTAAACCCAAAAGCCCTTAAACACTTAAAGCCTTAAACCCTAAACCCTTAAACCCTAAACCCATACAGCCTTAAAGCCTTAAACCCCCAAATCCACAAGGACCCTATAGAATGGTAGGCTAAGGAAGACCCGCTGCGCGCCTCCCGGGCCGGCGCCTGCATAGCCACCGCCTCCGGAGCCGCCTCCGAAACTTAGGGTTTAGAGTTTAGGGTTTAGGTTGTGGGGTGTAGTTTGGAGTTTAGAGTTTAGTTTGTGCGGTTTAGTTTAGAGTTTAGGATTTGGATTTATATAGGGTTTAGAGTTTAGGGTTTAGGTTGCGGGGTTTAGTTTAGAGTTTAGGGTTTAGAGTCTGGGGTTTAGAGTTTAAGGTTTATGGTTTACAGTTTAGGGTCTAGGTTGTGGGGTTTAGAGTTTAGAGCTTAGGGTTTAAGGCATCGGGTTTAGGTTGTGGGGTTTAGGGTTTCGGAGCCGCCTCCGAAACCGCCGGCGCCGGCGCCACCGGGGCCGGCAGAGCCGCCAGGGCCCAAAGAGCCGCCTTGCTGGGTGCTCTACAGGGCTAATAGGTTTTGGGCTTCGGGTTGTCCAAGGGCTCCTTTAAGGGCTCCATGGGGGGTGGTTTACCAGGGTTCCTTTTTCGAGGTTTCTAGAAGCTGACTATAGGAGTTTGGGGTTGCAGGGTTTCAGGTTCTAGAACTACTTTGTGAAGGTGCTGCAGGATGTAGGGTTGATATAAGGGCTGGAAAAGGCTCATACGATCGGTCTCTTCGAGGCTTTATGTAGCGGACTCACTTCTTGGGCTTTGAATCTGCAACTCTCACGCCTCCTTAAGTCCTTAAGAAGCGTTTATAGAGCATTCCACACTGTTAAGACAAGCGAACCTCTCTGAAGCCCAAAATCCGGCGCCTGGTCCTCCTCCAAATCCGCCTCCGGGTCCTGCACCCGGCATGCCAGGGCCACCTCCACCGGCCTAAAGGCGTCAACCATTTCGGGGTTCCTTTAAAGGGTTCTATAGGGTTTAGGGTTCCTTTAAAGGGTTCTTAGGGTTCTTTTAATGCGTTCTATAGGGTTTGGGATATATTCCACTAAGGGGTTCCCGCAAAGGGTTTACGGTTTTTAGGGCTGCGCACTATGTGGGTTCTTCGAAGGAGCTTCTAGGGCAAACGGCTCAACCGGGGTTTTATACCATGATGTTGCGAGGGAATCTCAGCAATGGCATTACAACCGTTGCAAAGGATCCAGACCCCTGGATTGAGGACTTGTGGTTCAAGGCTTTTGGGCGACAATACTTTCGGAGGCATGTAAGGCTACTTGGAGGGCAGGGGACTTAGTAAGTAGATTATAAGTAGGGTTATAATTGGGGTAACTCCAGTAAGGGTACGTATAATTCTACTTATAACCTACTTACTAAGTCCCCTGCCCCTCCAAGTAGGGTGTGGTCTCAAAGAATTAGGCTTCGGCTCAGTTGTTGCCTTGTCCTGGGCGGTCTGCGCGCTTGAGTTGAGCAGTTTTCAAACTTAGGGTCCCTTTTTGGGCACCTTTAATATTTGGTGCCGTATTGTAATAAGGCCCCAGGAAAGGACGAAGTTTTGACAACCACCCAGTTAAGGCTATGTAAACGTAGAGCTCGTTTAGAGTGTACTTAGCAGGTAGTAAGGGCTTTATAAGGACTTGGAATAGACGTTTCTGGGTTCCGGATAAGAAGGAACTCAGGTTACCATACTCGGGGTTTAACGCAAGCTCAAAGCTTCAGCTTACATAAAACCAACCTACCATAACCTACATTTTTTGTAGGTTCTTATTCTAAACCGGTAAATGAAATTAGTAGGAACAATACCAACAAGGGTAGGGTCTGGTGGGTTAAGGTATATCCTCAACAAGAACCCAGGTTCAAAGGTCAGGTTGCGGCCAAGAACTCTGAAACACAGGACAGACACACCCTGCACGAAACCCGAGCCCGACTTCGTTAACCCTAGATCCGATTTAGGGTCTACCTTAACCCTGAATAATCTACCTTTCTAGGGTTCCTTAGTATGACTTCCTTATATGAGTCCTTAAAAAGGTAGGTTCTTCAGGGTTAAGGTAGAGTTCAGGGGTTTAGGGTTTTGGGGTTTAGATCCTACCCACCTAGCTCAGTTCCGCGATAAGCCAACGAACAAGACAGAACCAGTTCCAAACGTGACCCTAAACATACCTAAAGCCTAAAGCCTAACCCAACCCATCACCCTAGCTCCACCAAGCTGAATGCAAGGTTGAATAATGGAGAACTCGGGCTCTTGCCCAAGCAGATATCCCAACACCTGAACTTCTGAGAAAGCCCATTTGGCAGTTTCGGAAAATTAGGGGTACCATATCTTGGGGCCCTTATAATAGGGATCCTACTATTTAGGGTACTATATTAGGGTCCCCCTATTTTCGGAAACTCTAAACCCTAAACCCTTTATAGAACCCTTAAAGATCCCTTAAAGGAGCCCTTAGGGTACTACTCCCATGTCTGCTTCCTCACCTGACCAACCCTAAATCCGAAACTCTAAAACCCTAAGCCCTAAACCTTTAACCCTAAACCCTAAACCCTAAAACCCTAAACTTCCCTAAACCCTATAGAACCCTAAAACCCTAAACTTCCCTAAACCCTATAGAACCCTAAAACCCTAAACTTCCCTAAACCCTATAGAACCCTAAAACCCTAAACTTCCCTAAACCTACTCCCATTTCTGCTTCCTCACCGGAGCTGCTGGCCAGCCCAAGTCCTGAGTCCACTAGTAGTATTCTTCCCTAAACCCGAAACCCCAACACCTTAAGTCCTAAACCTTGAACCCTAAACCCGAAACCCTAAAACCCTAAGTCCTAAACCTTTAACCCTAAACCCACAACTCTAAAACCCAAGCCCTGAGTCGCAGACCACGCCGCTGTAGCCGCCTGGCCCTGGCCCACCTGGAGCCTGACCTGGGCCGCCTGGACCTCGCGCGCATGGGAGGAATAGAGAGGCCTTTTTAGTGAGCTATATCTGTAAATACTATTTTGAAGGGTTCCTTATAAAAGAAATACTAAAAGACCCCAAAACCCTTCGCCTGTCTTACGGGCTTTGGGGTTTTAGGGCTCAGGGTTTTGGGTTTGTTGGTGGCTCTTGTCTGAAAGGCGCTGGCTTTTCGTCCAGAGTAGGGTTCTTTTGATCGGAAGTGACTTTGCATCCAGGGTTTTAAGTTGGCTGTTTGGTCCTTGGTTGGGCTTTTAGCTTTTGAGGTTTCGGGCTTTGAAGGGTTCTGCGGGTTTGGGGTTCACTAGTTCATTGTTGGGATAGGATTAAACATATACATGTTTATTCCTTTTTGGGTTTAAGTACCATTAAACATGTAAAATGTTACCCAACTATGGCAAAGTTTAGACGTTTCAATGGCAGCGGGTCTTTCTTAGAATGGATAGGCGGAATAGGCTTCCGGTTTTCTGGGTTTTGGGGGTTCCTGTTCCCGAAGCATAGGTACCCTAACCAGGGTCCTTCAATGGGGTCTTTCGGGTTCAAGGTTCAGGAAAGGAATGAACCAGCGAGTCAACCCTAAACCCTAAACCGTTACTGAGCTACTGAGGGTTTCATCTGCAGAGTCTTACAGACGCTGTTGGGTTGCATATATTGCGCCGATAGTAAGAGGGTTTTCGGGGCTTTGTAGGCTAGGACCCGAGGGCCCGAAGTGAGGAGAGACACCCCCCGTTTTGTTGTAAGAGGCGTTGAGAAACGAAGGCTTCTTGCTCGGCGCCCTTCATGGTGCGGAACCTAGTCTCTGTGTAGCTCGTGCTTGACTTTGGGGGTGGGTTGACGGCTTAGGAGCGAGGAGTACCACGATTCACGGTTAGTGGGGCTCGCGTCTTGAAGTTTAAGGGGTTTCGAGGTTGAAAGTTGGACACACGAAGAGATCAGAATGTGCATTACCCTAGCACTCTTTCCACTGTAATACCTAGCCTGAAGTGTACCTGTAACGCGCTCTAAGAACGTGTCGACCCTACAGATTTAACAGCATGCGCTGACTCATGAGCCCTACTGCTGATGATATAATTCCTGCGATACCCATAATAAGGAATATACCTTAATTCCCGTAGTCTAGGGTCATCAAGGTAGTCCAGGATTTATATCATCAACTAGGATGCCCAGTAACCTAATTAGGAATAAAGAGGGCTCCGTTTTTGGTATTGAGTAACTTTGTAACGAACCTGGAGATTACGAAAAGGGATAATGAGGGTAGTACTACTGGGCATCCTAGTCAACCGTAGGACCTACGATCGACAAGCCCGACAAAAGACAACGAACACTCAAAACCTGTGAACCCTATAGATCCCTTAAAGGTTCCCGAAATAGACATCTTTAAAGGAACCTTAGGATTTGCATCATCAACCGTAAGACCTAGGATCGACAACGAACACTCAAAGGCCTCCTGTTGGAAACTCCACGCCCAGGGCACCACTTCCCTGAGCACCTCCGAGGCCTTCCAGGGACTTTCGCGGTTACTATAGGGGCCTCAATAATAATAAGGTTTTGGGGCCCAGTATACTATAATCATGTTAAGGAACCCCCCAAAGAATATAGTATAGGTAATTCTTACTATAGGGGCCTTAATAATTGGGTGGTTTTCAAAATTATGGTTCCCTTTTTGGGTCTCTATTTTTTTAATACGGCACCTAATATTTAGGGTACCCAAGACAAAGGTGTTGGGGCCCAGTATACTATAATCATATTAACGAACCCCCAGAGAATAGTATAGGGAATTATTAAGGCCCTGAAAGTAGGCGGTCAGGCTGTGTGGATCCACCATTCTTTTCGTAGCCATGATTGGACAGATGCGGTGGTGAGATGGCATTAGTGTAGTTGATGGGGAAGCAGTGCACTCAATATGTTGAGCTCCTGTTGCAACCAATGAGAACTGTCACCCTAAGCCAAAAACACTGAACCCCAAACCGCACACCGAAAACGCAAAACCAAGATGGGCAATGCCAATTTGGAAGATAACGGCATCAGCCCTTTCTTGCCTAGACCGGTCCGTAACGATTAGAACAGGGTCTTCGGTATTTTTATGGTAAGACACGGAAATTTGCATGGGGCCTCAGCGGAGATACAGTGGCTAATTACACCGACATCTTGTCTCTTGCAGGAAGCGAAGATAAGTCTTCCCGACCACCATTTATTTGGGCCGTGTTGGCTTTATCGAAAAGCCGAGTCCCATGCATATCTTCAAAATCTTAGCATGCGTGTCCTGGAATTTTGGGGTGCAGGATGGTTCAGGCTCTGTCACAGAACGCTGTGCTACGACACATCGCACTGCGATTACTTGCATTTGCCGCCGCAACATGAGACAGGGGCATGGATCCATTGACCCCCGCTTCTGACTATTCCTGATTCAAGAACCTGCCTGGAGTCAGTGACTGAAAGGTTGCTGAGGTCACATAAGACATTGAGGGCCCCAATCATAGTAGGTTGCTGAGAAGTCGACATTTGCTAACCATACGACTGTAGGATTATCTGCACAGGTCTGAGGTTTATGGTGCAGGTTGACCTTCTGATTCTGGCAGGATTACATGAACGCAAAGCACCGTGCAGGCCCGAAAACGTTGTTTCCCTAGCCCGTATAAACTGTACACCCTAAACCGATTCAAAATGTAGGCAGAACCAAGATAGGTGGACGCCCCCGAAGAATAAGTCCCTCCTTGGCTTCGGGCTGTAGGGTTTAGCGAAATAGGCTAAGGATCTCGGTAGAACTCTTTCACCTTAGTCAGGGTTTAGGGTGTAGGGTTGACGACTGCATTACCACGTTGCCTTCTTCAGGTGGTGGTGGGCCAAGCGGCTTTCCTGCGAGAAACGATCTCTACATGCTGGACAGCAGGACAAGCCCCCCACCACCCAAGCTGCGTAGACCCTAAATAAAAGCAACAACCTCTAGGCCCGTCCGGCACTGAAGCAATGTAAGAATCTGACTGAGGAACCCCACGTTCTGAAAATCTTGGATCCGTATAGCAAATATGGAGGGCTCTCGAACAGGGTAGCCTGTTTTCGGAGCTCCCTGCAATCAACAAGGACCCTGCTCTTTGGGATCTATGTTTAGATCCCTTGCTTTATCCTTAAGGAATGAAGGTCCAATGTACTCATATAGTATACACTTCGGCCCTGAAATAATTCCTTATATAGGACTGATTGATGGGTAGTTCTCTGAAGTAGGGGCCCTTTCAGAATCCTTTTATAAGGGTGCCGTAGTGCCGTACTATTCCTTCCTGAAAAACGACCGAATTTAGAGAATTACTCTTATGCTAAGCTACATGGGTGGTTGTCAAATGTATGGTCCCTTTTTGGTTAGGAACGAGTTCCAAAGGACCACATCCACTGCAGGTTTTGAGGGCTCTTAGGGCTCCTGGGGAGTTTAGGGTTTAGGCTTGTCAAGGTTCTCATAGGGCTCTTGGGGATTTTAGGGTTTCGGGTTCTTAGGGTTCTTAAGGTTCTTATAGGGCTCTTAGGGATTTTAGGGTGTAGGGTTCTTAGGGTTCATCCCATAGCACCTAAAGCAGCACCCAATGTCTCAGTCTCAGGTTTCAGCCTGCTATCGGACCGCACTCCGGCCCTTTCCCAATCGGCAGCTGCCAGCCACAAACCCTGAACCCTGAGCCCTGACCCTAAACCCCGTGTACATCCTTTATGGAACCCTAAACCTGTGAAAGTCCGCAGATCTTACCAGGGTGTGAATGCTGTAAACCCGCACCCCACGGTTGGATAGGGCATTGGGAAGGGCTGCTGCCATGACGTTGCTGCTCCTGCTTCTCATGTTGTTGCTGTCTTCTCTGCTGCTCTGAATGTTTACCTTCTTAGGATCCATTATAGTTCCTGTCTGTGCTTCATAGTTAGGATCCTATAAGGCAATCCCAGGAAGGAACTACTACGGAGCCTATGGGCACTTGTTGCTTTCAACTGATGTGCTTGTTTCTGCTGGTGTTGAGCTACTTGGGCCGGCACTGTCTTGCCGGCTGTTCAGTCTGACAGCTCTGCTGCTGAATGCTTATGCTGGCATATCTTCTTCGTGCCATTGCTCCTGTTTTCTAGGTGTCACTAGAGAAAATCTTCACGGCTTGCGTAAACCTAGTTCAACGGAGTTGCCAGTGCTGATAAGAGTGCTGGCTATTGCTGTTGCTGATGCTGCCCATTTGTCGGTTGTCGCCGCAGCTGCCGCAGTGAATTATTCTCAATACTTCTCTCTGGCTGGGGCACCACCCTAAACCCCGAACCCCTATAAACCCTGCGTTGACGTGTTGTGGTGCTACCAGCAGCAATCACAGTTGAGACTCGTCTTCCCCAAAATTGAAAACACGGTCCTATGCCATTGCTCAATCGGCAGCCATCTTTGCATCGCGCCTGGCGAACGATGGTAGCTGCCGCGGAACCGTTTCGGAAGACTTTCCATTCATGCTTTGGAAGGATCGAGCTTCGTCTTGACGAGTTGGCACCGCATTCGGGATTCTAGAGATCAAGGAAAGCTCGTCTCAAACCCTACACACGAAACCCAAACCAACCCTAAACCACCATCAATGGAGAGCTGGGCATTCGGCCTGAGGGCTCCTTCTGCACAGAATTCAAATTCAGAAGTTGCCCTAATTTTAAACGAGCTGCAGTTGGAGAAGCTCCAGTGTCAGAGGAAATACAAACAGCTTGAAGACGGCACGAATATCAGCCCGGGTTCAGGGGGCTTATGGTGGCAAATGACAACAACGCCTGCTATCTTTCATGCTTGAGTTTCGACGCCAAGGTTAATCGATTAACCCAAACTCTGAAACGCCACCATGTTCACGGCTTTAGGGTCGAGGGGCTGGGGGCTGAACATGCAAGATTGGAGGTTTTTACATTTTGAGTTTAGGGTTCAGAGTTTAGGATTGGGGTTTAGATTTTGGGATTTTAGCGCTTTTAGAGTTTAGGTTTCAGGATTTTGCTACTGCGGCCCCAAAACCTAAATCCCTGACCAAGAGACCCTGCCTCAAACCTTAAGCTCGAAGGTCGTCTCTTCAGAGAGCGACCTCTACGTTTCAGAAACTCCGGAAAGACTGCGCAGATTAGGTTATTGAAGTCCATTAACTATTAAGCGACTTCACAGGAACAGTATGGACATGTCAATACTAATCCTTCCAGCCCTTTGCATTGACCCTGAAGCCGCAAACACTCCAAGACCCTGAAACCTAAACTCGAAACCCCTAAACCCTAAACCCTAACAACACACCCTAAACCCAAAACATGACTGCAACGCCGAGTCGGTCTGGCCCATGTCGCTAATCTTCTTCGCTTCTTCTTCACCAGACTGGCACTTGTAACGAGGTCTTGAAGACAGCTTCGTGGGGTGTGGGGTATAAGTAGGGTTTAGGGACAGCTGAGATCCTTCCAAGAGTTGATGAAGCACTCACGGTGTTCATGATTTCTTGGCATGTTGTGTCTGTGAGAAAACGGGTGGTTCGGGCTTAACTACGCTCGAAAGACTTGTGCTTCTAGATCCTATAGACGATCATGGCCGTAGGACCCACGACTCAGTTTTTCTTATAGACTTATAGACGTGGACAGGAGGAAACCTTCAACTCCAAGGAGGTTAATGTTAAGCCCTCAAACCTACAACCCCCCCCCCCCCACAGAAACCAAACCCTCAACCTATACCAGAAAACCCCGAACCCCTAAACCTTAAACCCACAACCTCTAAACCTCGACCAGAACCATGAATCCACCTGCTCTTTGCCCACTTCTTTTGCTGCAGCCTCAGTAGCCTGAGCAGACTCCTTCGAGGCGCAAGTGAAGGGGGTTCAAGGGTTCCTTCTTGGTCTGCTACCGGGATCGGAATACTTGGCACAGCCATTCTCCAAGAGTTCATATACATGGAGACAGCAGCGTATGGAAGCAAACCCTGTTATGCACTCGGCCCCGAAATTGCTAGGATCCTCGAGTTAGGGGCGTGGGTCCATGGAGGAATGGACTGCGGCTGAATGATAGTTACAGTGACAGGATTCAAGGAATCAAGGCTTCGGGGAGTTTTGCACTCCACGGCTTGGAGAAGGGTAGGCGGACTCTTGAGCTCTTTAGCAGCGTCGGGCCCCACCATGTCATATACGGTCCCAGAGGCTCCATGTACCCTTTTTGGTAGATACTGAGGCCTTAAAGTGGTCCCTATATGTAGGTACTTTAAGGCCTAAGTATCTACTATAAGGGTACATGGAGCCTTAAGGGGGTGCTGTGCGACGACGCACGTACTGCCAGGAATGGGCCCCATCTGTCTACGAACTGCTTCTGAGTTCTGCGATTCAACAATCAACTGCCTTAAACAGGTCCCTATATCAACAGCACCACCACATCGACTGCCAAGCTTATTTTAATGCTCAGCACAAGCATCAGCACGACTCGAAGCACCAACTGCTCCAATCGCAAAACCCAAACTCGACCCCAAAATCTGAGGGTCTAGCAGGCCAATCCCATCGAATCTGCAATGAAGCCCGCAACCTCTGCTGCCCTACAGGGCCTCGCTCTAACTCTAAGGCCCCGAAACCCTTAGCCCGTAAAGAACACCTGAAAGGATCATGGCCCAAGGCTTTCTTTAACTTACCTTTGGTTGATAGGGAATGGAAGAATGGTAGTAATAGTAGTTATAATAGTGTTATAATTATACCCCGTTCCTCCATTCCCTATACTAACCAAAGGTAGATTCAGGACGGTCCTCGGCAGCGGAGTCGATAGAGCCTCCTGCTTCGTCGAAAGCATTTTCATCTTGCTCCTGAAGTTTGGAGCTTCATGGGAGTTTCCGAAATTTAGAGGTACCTCCTTATTAGTAATAAGGATCCTACTATTTAGGATACTATATTAGCGTCCCCTGCTTTCGGAAACTCCCTCATGTGTAGGGAATGCCCCATCGTTCCCGAACCTCTGGAGTCCAGAGGCCCACCTCTCCGATATGCTGCCAGAACCCTGCGTGACTCAGGATTCTGGATCATGGCATGGGAGCCGTAAATTTGACCCGTAAATCCGAAATATCTCAGTCAGCTGCCTCGGCGGTTTTCCAGTAACTCTGAAAACAAGTTATCCTTTTTCCCAGTATGTGGTCTTACTACGATCCCCAAAATCAACAAGGTACCTGGCTGGGCGATCTAGTCTGCGCAGACCCTTTATAAACCCTGACCTCATTGCCCAGACCTGCCCTTGTACTGGGAGGGGCAGGGGACTTTGTAGGTAGGTTATAAGTAGGGATATAATTGGGGGTAACTCATTTAGGGTACTTATAACTCTACTTCTGGCCTACTTACTAAGTCCCCTGCCCCTCCAAGTATTACCGTGTTTCAGGAATTTTGTTTGTAGTTGACCATGAATCTTCGTGGTCCCCTTTTTGGGGATCCTAACTTAAATCGCCCGCGACAATTTCCACGAGCCCAGCTACTGTACCTGTATGTTGGGGTACTGGGTCAGTAACAAATCGTGGCAGCAATCTGAATGCCCAAGACATAGTTAAGGGCTTGAGGTTTAGGAATTAACGGCTTGGGTTCCAATGTTCAAGGGCTCGTCTGCCGCGATGTCAACGCCTACCACCTGCCGTCATGATTTTTGAACGTCCAACCCCAAACCCTTAAACAGTAGTTATTCTATTGCAATTGCCGGCCTGGCTCTTCTTGTAGGCGCTTTCGTAGTCATCCTGTGCAGCAAGCAGGTCACCCCGGCAAACTAAGTAGTTAGTCGTGTTTCGGGTCTGCCATTTCCGGTACGTAGGCTCAGGATTGAAGAAACACACCACTTTGGAAGCCCAGTTGCGCATGCAGTACGTTCATGGGGTTTGCCCGAAACCGTCAGCCGCAAGACCGGAAACCGAAACCTTACAAAACCTAAGCCCTGTACATGTCTCTTGTCTTCAAGCTGGTCCACGGACGCAGCTTAATGAATTAATTAGCACTTATAAGTTCTAAGGTTTGGGGAATCCTAACCCCGAAACATCAAAACAACTCAAACTGCAACTTGCAGTATCAACCCTAAATCCGAACGGAATGGCTGAACCCAGAATGCAATGCAACACGACGAAAAGGCTTGCCAGACCCCTAAACATCCTTTAAACTCCTGAATGCCTAAACCCCCGAGTCTCCACAGTCACACAAAGAACAAGGCCTCAAACGAAGTCAGCACTCGATGTCGGCGACCATGGAAAGATGATGATGGAGCAGGTCTCAGCAGGAGTTCCTCCCACAGACTGAATGATTCAAAGGCCCAAACTCCCACAAGGCCAATACTTGAAGCAACATGTTACACACAACTTTACCGTCGTAATGGAAGGAACCGGGAAGCTTTAAGTTTTGAAACACCGAACATATGAACATCACACCGTATAAGCGGACTACGCCGTAAGCCTTCAGTTTGAAATTACTTCTCGACTGGCACGAACCGGCTTTAGATCCACCAAATCCACCACTTTCACTGTGCAAGTGGAACCATCAGTGTTACTCAGCGAAGCTTTAGGAGTTGCACTTGCTGCTCGCGAGCAAAGGCCACTAGCCCGCACCAACGACATGCGACTCTTCGTACTTCGATGCGTGTAATCTTTGAACGGCATGCTTCGCGACACGCATGTGCATCCAAGAACTGTATTGTTCTGAAGGACATATTGTAGTTTGAGCACCGTTTTGTGCCAAAGCGACTCCCATGCGACTGCCGACAGTTAAACACAAACGACCGGCACGGCACGGTAGAATTCGATGATGGGATCCACAGCAGAAAACAGCTGACAGTTGATATTGTAGCTGTAAATCCCCAGACCAGACTTCGATGTGCATCCTTAATAACGGCACAGATCGCCTCAACCGCTTTGGAAAACGGGTCCGATTCTGCGTGATTTGCCTTCGGGCCTTGTAGCAAGCCGCTCGTATTGTAGAGGACACTGCTAGTTGCCTGCAACTCGCTCGCCACCACTCTTTAATACCCCCGGTTGCACAGACCGCGCCGGTGGACATGCGGGGCACACGTGGGCTTTCATGGCGCATGCATGCACGTTTGGCGGTTTTACGGCTGGTTCATCCCGAACGACAGTTCTCCGATTTCTTTATACTATGGCGCAGCTGGCTGCCAGCTGTCTTTTCTGCCGTACGGAAAAGGGGAAACACACAACTGCACTGCCCACCGCGTCGAACGCCCTTGCTTCGTGTGCGATTGACTTTCTGGCATCGTATGTACTACATGCAGACACAGAAGTAATGATCAGTTTATACTGTAGAACCTGGTGTCAGTGAGGCGGGACTGGCACTTTCTTCGCGTGGCCCGCACCCACAACTCGGAATACCAAACTA
Source organism: Symbiodinium sp. CCMP2592 (assembly GCA_905221615.1). NCBI lineage: Eukaryota > Dinophyceae > Suessiales > Symbiodiniaceae > Symbiodinium > Symbiodinium sp. CCMP2592. The sequence goes on from CAJNDT010003235.1 coordinate 165,219, forward strand.
GAGCCTGCCCCGAAACCTTAGGCCCCGTTTTCTGAAAGCTTACCCTTTGGAGTCAAACTTTGGCTAGGATACCCAGTAACCTAAGAATAAAAAGGCCTCTCGTTTTGGTATTGGGTAACTTTATAAGGAACCTAGGACTACAAAAAGGGAATAAGGGTACTACTGGGCATCCTAGTTGGAGTCTTGGCTTGGAGGTTTAGAGATTGGAGGTTTCCAGATTCTAACAGCTGACAGGATGGAACCTTGGCTGCCTTGGGCTCAAGAGATGTAGTGTTAGTGTTCTTATTTGTTAGTTCTTGAAAATACGGGACCCCTGATACAGTACCCTAAATAGTAGGATCCTTATTTAAAGGACCCCAACTAAGGTACGCTTATTTTCGGAAACTCCCATTTTGAGATGCAATAAACCCAAGCCACCCAAACCTTGAACCAATCAGTCTGGGCACCCTGGTGTCCTGACACCGGCGAAAAGCTGTCACGGCTGGGAAGTAGCTCCAGTTTGGGACACAATCCTACTCCCTCAAGCAACTGCTTTGGTGCAGTCTAGATTTCATAGTAAAAGCTTCAGTTCTGGTATTAGTTTCGCAATTAGTAGTCATCATGGTACTAGCACCAGTTGTCGTCGTCGTCTTCGCCGTCGTCGTCTCTTCGCCGCCGCCCTGTCGCCCTCGTCCTCGTCGTCGGCATAGGCTTCGTCGTAGCAGTGGTGGTGAGTCGTAGGGGCTATCAGCAACAGCCCGAACTATGCATGATGATGGTAGCTTCCGCTATTGCTTGCCGTGAACATTCACAGTCGTACATGCAGAGGAACCCCTAAACTCTAAATCAGAAACAAAGCACAATCAACGCTAAACCCAAACAACAGAAACGCACAACGACTCCCTGCGACCCTGCTATTGCAATCCCTTGAGAGAGCGGTCTACTACACCCTAAACCCTTAAACCAAAAAAAACCCTAACCCCTAAACCCCTAAACCCTACACTGCCCTACACCCTACTTCTTCTTCCGTGCTCTCGTGGCCCCTTTTACTGCAGGCCCTTTCACCTCGAGGTTGCGCCGCAAACAGGCCGATGCCATGGCTATTTAGGGCCTAGGGCCGGGAGGGCTTTAAGGCGAGAGTGCTTAGATCAGCGTTTGTGGCTTCAGGTTTAGTGTTTAGGGTCCTGGCTCCAGCCGCAGTTTGTGTGTTGGTCATTTTTGGGGGGAAGCTGTGGGCGTAGGCAAGATCGCTTTACCTAGCCCATCGGTGTTAGGGCCACATCTCGTTTTAAAGGCACCTCCCGCCAAATCCTAACCTGGAGGTCAGATTTCGAGGTTGGGGTTCAGGGTATCAACCTTCAGACTTCCAGTCTTCTTTCTGTACTTGGAGGGTCGGGGGACTTAGTAACCGGTTATTTTAGGGACTTATAAAAGTACCATAACCCCAATGAGGGTCCCTTTTAGGGTACTTATAATACTTACTACCTACTTACTAAGTCCCCCGACCCTCCAAGTAAGATATGTACTATCGTGGCCCAAATCAATACCAATACTGTTGTGCGGTTCCTTACTATGATGATAGTATAGTGTTCTCCAAAAACCCTTTTCAAATTCCGAAGGCCCCTAGGATTTAGGCCCCCCTGCCAATCAGAACAGGGCTTCGGGGATATCCTTCTTGTAACGGAAGGAGCCCTAGGGAATGATCTTGCTGGTATGTGCCAACTGATGGGGATGTCTATATTCTGGGAGAATTAGGGTCCCTTTTTGGGTCCCTCTTATAATACGGCACATAATATTTAGGGTACCCAAAAAGGGACCCAAATTTTGACAACCACCGATATTTGTTCAGTGTTCAGGTGCAATACAGCTGGTCTGGGGATTGCAGGCAACGATCTTAGCTACAAGCATGTCATCCAACAAAACTCCCATACCTTAGGGTCTGGGGTGTAAGCTTAGGTCCTAGGTGTCGTCTCTTGCCGGAATTGGGGCTACAATGAAATCTCGATGGATTGGAGGCTTCCCGGTCTGACGTGCAACTTTCTGCACTCCAAGCTGAATGCAGAAGACCGTGCGGATATTTAGGGTTCAGGGGACATCAAGCAAATTCGGGGATGATATCTTGGACAATCCAATCTGGAAGCAAAGAGCGGTTATGCCTTACAGATCAACATAGAGCCCAAGCTTTACCAGATCAATGCCTTGATCTCGGAAAGGGGTTAGCTGCAACAAACTGCGTCAAAAACAATACCACAGGGGACCGAATATTCAGCAAGCGTATCTCCTTATGTGCTGTGGTTCATGGTGACATGAGTGCAAAAAGACGAGACTTATTGGGGGCTTCATGACCTACCTGCGACGTAATTTAGTAACTAGTACTACCGGATCTGCGCTCCTGGTAGACAATGAAGGTTCATCGTAAGCAAGCTGTTTTCATTGCTGATGTTGCCAGAACTCGAGCGCATTATTTTGCGCGAGCATGAAAGCAAGATTGTAGGGCAAGCGTCTGTGCAATCGTGGAAGGCATGTTCCATGGGCATGGATGAACGGAGAAACGTGGGATAATGTAACATCGAGTAAAAGCTGTTCACCACATGCGTAATCATAAACAGACAGAAAGATTGGCAACACCAACCAGCAGCCATATAACGAAACCAAGCTAATCTCTATCGCTACTCTTCCTGACGCTTTCGTGCACCTCTCGAGTGCGAGGGGATTGCATGAAGTTATATTGGTAGTTGTCAAAACTATGGTCCCTTTTTGGGTCCCTAACATAGTACGGCACCTATTATTTAGGGTACCCAACAAGGGACCCTAATTTTGACAACCACCCATATGTTACAGACCAGGTTCGTACAGACTTCCAAAATGCCGTTGTAGGACAACTCTATGTCCTCTGTAGGCTTGATTCGAGTTTAGGGACCGCGGCTTTCACTCTTGAAACATCTTTAAACCATTCACTCCAACAACCGGATTGCTCTTTTGCAGGGCCCGTAACTTCTTCCTGACCTACCGAAACCCCGAACCCGTCGATAACCAGAAGGACATGGTCCGACATTGCCTCCAAGAACCACAAAGTATCAAACCCCGAGAGCAAGCTGGCTGCCCACCATATTTTTCATGAAGCCTACTAAGTTCAGGGTTTAGGGTTTTACTGCTGTTACTATTCGTATTCCTATGACTACTATGAGTAGTATCATTACACCTACGTACTACAACAAAACTGCACAAACCGTGTAGGAAACCGGGAAAAAACCCTGAAGTTGCAGGCAATTTCTCCCCGCAGCGCAGGCAGACCTCACTGTCACTCACATGCTCACCTGCAGGCTTCCCATCTACTCAGTAGTAGGGGCATTAATAGTGTTAAAGGAACAATTCCAATTAGTCCAACCCCTGCTATACTAGGACTTACCAGTAGGATTCGGGGGACCCTCGGGGCAAGAGACCTTCTCAATAAGGTCTCGTTTAAGAGCGCCAGAGTTAGGGTTAAGAAGGGTCCCCTTCTGGGCTTTTAAGTAACAAGGGAAAAATATATACTTTTATTTCATAATGGTTCCTTTAAGAAAAATATTAAACTAGGGTACTCCAAAGCCCAGTTAAGAGGTGGATATACTGGTATTTGGACCCGTGGGCTTCTTGGAGTTTAATTGATGTTTGAGATCTGTTCCCAGGATCTTCTAGGATTCTCAGTGCCCTGTCGTACAAGTTTTATTTTGCCAGAAGACTCCTGTGGTTCGGCATTCTGCAAAAAGCCCTTTATCTCCGGAAATCCGGGGATCCACAAAGCCTAAAACCTAAACGATTTAGAGTTTAGGTGTTTGGGGGTTTCGGGTTTAGGCTTTTTGCGCTTGCTTGGCTTAGGGTTACTCTTTGTGGGTTTCCGGGCTTGGGTTCCTCTGGGAAGGGGATGAAGGAATGCCAGTGGATGCGCAACCAAAGTGGGGCCGCAATGAATAAGGCTTGCGGGTGTATTAGTCTCCATCGTAGTTCCTTGTTGGGGTTACCTTATTATAGGATCCTACATGTACAACTGGTTAAACCACAAAAGGTAACTTCCATGGAGACTATAGGTACTTTGTAAGTATGACTCTAAGGAACAAGCTTTTATAAACCCTAAACCCTAAAGACTGAACCCTAAGTATGACTCTAAGGAACAATTTTATTGCTTACTCCGGCCACCCAGTTTGCCGGACATGATGTGGCCGGGCTGGTCCATTGCGGAACTTGTGGCCATGGGAGCGCAAAACCCTAAACCCGTATCCCTAAACCCCCAACCCAAAACTCTATATTCCTTCTATATTCCTTCTCCCTAAACCCGAAACCCTGAACTCTATTCCTTCTCCCTAAACCCTAAACCTTATCCCTGAAATCCACATAAACCCCAAATAAAACTCTATTCCTTCTCCCTAAACCCTAAACCCGAAACCCGAAATCCGAAACCTTACATAAACTGTACCAAAACCCAGCTGATTCATCTCGCACCTGCTCGGCACCCAAACCCTCAGAGTCGCTGTAGACATGGAAGCCTGGGGGGGGTGTCACTGTAGAGGGCTTCGGGTTTAGGGTTTAGGGTTTAGGGCTTAGGGTTTAGGGTTTAGGGTTTAGGGTTTAGGGCTTAGGGCTTAGGGTTTAGGGTTTAGGGTTTAGGGCTTAGGGCTTAGGGTTTAGGGTTTAGGGTTTAGGGTTTAGGGTTTAGGGTTTAGGGTTTAGGGTTTAGGGTTTAGAGCTTAGGGTTTAGGGTTTAGGGTACTGTACTTGGAGGTTCAGGGGTAGCTGGTGGGGATATAGTCCCCTAATATGGGTTATAAGTATAGTTACCCTCATATCTAACCCTACTTATAAGTACCCATGAACCTCCAAGTAGGGTTTACTGTAGGGTTTAGGGTTTAACAAGGGTTGGGTTAAAATTAGGGTTTCAGGGTTTAGGGTTTTGGGGGAGTTACTTTACAGGGTTGATTGTAGCTGTTGAAAGGGAAACAAGATTTCGATACGGTTTGTTTACCATTCTCCATGCAGCTGTTTTTCTGGATTTATTCGATTCCCCTTCACTTAGACGGTGGTTCTGCATGAGGTTCATTTGAGGAATTGGTACAGACTTGCTTTAAGGATTGACCATGGCTCTTACATGTTTTTGCAAGGTTTCAGAAGGTATTTATAAGGGCTGCTGTGGGAGAGCTTCCAAGGCTATCCGCCTAGTTCACCTACCATTTTCAAGTGAAAATGGCGCCCTAACAATCCATACTCAAGGGGTCGTCGCCCAATACTGGGTACGGTTTCGGCTACGGCAAAGACTCGTATATCTTCTCATGAGTGGCTCCTTCTAAAGGAGCCCTAGTAGAACTCACGGCATACTCCTTGACTATGTGTTTTGGGAGTCTTTCGCTGTCTGTGGGCATTGGGAAGGTTTAGGGCTTGCAGTGTTCGGGTAGTCACACCATGGTTAATGCACTTGCCCGAACTTCTAAAATGGTCTTTAAACTGCTTAGAGATAGGCTGCTCGATTACGGCGATGATTACGGAGTATTGAACTCTCGCGCCAAGGGTAAGCTTGTATCCTTGAAAACGACCTCAACGACCCGGAACCCATTGAAATCCCCTCCTTGCAAGGTTTCGGATTTCCGTTAGGAGCCCTGTGCATTTCAAAAGGGCCCGATGTTGGGATATACACGGGAGAAGATTGGGTTTGCCAGATAGCACTGTAAGTCGCCACATCCAGACCCAGAACTAACAAACAAGGTAATAGCAGTTGTCTCAACCTGTAGACCCGACGAAGGTAACCCCATTTATAACTGGTCCGCAACCTATACTAGACAATCCCCTATGTAAACCCTGATGAAAAGTTCCATATAAGCCCTGATGTAAACCCTCTACAAGCCCTGATATAAACCCCGTAAAGCCCTCACAAGTCAATCGGTAGGCACCCTAGAACACTAGCTTCTGGCCCACAAAACTCTAAGTCGCTAACCTACTTGTCGGGTATCATGGGGAACTGTAGGTTAATCTTTTTGGTTATATAGAGATTATACAGGGACTGTACTACCCAAAAAAGGTTAAAGGTTACCTACTCTACCACTACTTAAAGGCTCATGGGACTTAGTAAGTAAGGTTATAAGTAGGTTATAACTAGGATAAGCCCACTTAGGGGACTTATAACCTCAATTATAACCTACTTACTAAGTCCCATGATCCTTCAAGTAGGCAACTCTAAGTCCCTCAAGGGTGCGAGGGCTGCGGATCCGGTAGCTGAGTGCCGGGCTAAGGGGCTGGCCTTCTAAGAGGGTATCGACACCTGCGGCATCTCCAGAGACTCCAATATCCCGTAAGGAATATTCCTTAAGTTATAGTAGGATCCCTAATATGATTTAAGGTATATTCCTTAAGTAAGGGATATTGAGTCTCTGGGTCGGGGGCCGTTGCTTTAAGTTGCTTTGGGGGCTCCGCTGGGGGTTCCCATCCGGACGATCTTACGCCTCAAGCGTAGCTATCTACCGGCTCCTACAGGGGCTTCTCTTGATGCCCTAGCCCTGGGCATCAAAATAGCCCAAAAGCCTTATATAGTATGGTCTTTGGGCCCAAAAGCCTTAATTCATGAGTCCTTAGATGCCTAGGCTCTGGGTTTGGGGCATTGGAGTTTTGGGGTTTTGGGAAAGCCCAAAATGGCTGACGATTTGGCGACTCGGGGCTTAGGGATGAGGGTGTAAAGATGGTGAGAACCCCTAAAACCCTAAACCCTAACCCCTAAAACCCTAAACCCTAAACCCCCAAAACCCTAAAACCTCAAACCCGAAACCCATGGTCAGAGTCTTGGGTTTTCCATTACGATATAGCAATTTATAATATAATGAGGAACCCCCTAAAATCATGGCTCAGTCAGCAGACTGCTGCCCCATTCATAGTCCTACTGCTGATGCACAAAATCCTGCATTGCCCATTATAAGGAATATACCATAGTTCCCATAGTTTAGAGTCCTACTGTTGATGCACAAAATCCTGCATTACCCATTATAAGGAATATACCATAGTTCCCATAGTTTAGAGTCCTTAGGGTCATGCAGAATTTTGTCCATCAGCCGTAGTTGTCGGGTATCATGGGCTTAGTTTCGGATCTCGGGGATCGGATGGTCCTAAACCCTAAACCCTTTGGGGTTTAGGGCTTAGGGTTTAGGAATTAGGGGGTTTAGGGTTTAGGGGTTTAGGGGTTTAGGGTTTAGGGTTTAGGGTATCATGGGGCACTAAAGGTTAACCTTTTCGGTTATATAGGGGTGATACAGGGACTATACTACCCAAAAAGGGTTAAAGGTTACCTACTCTACCACTAGGTAGTTTAGCGACGTGCGAAACTTCGCCGAAGATACAGCACACAACTTCCCCACAACATCGAATCGATAGTGGGCCCCCCCACAAATCCACATCCTATGCCCTATGCATGAGTGGATGCATCCTAAGCGCAAGCCCCGAAGAACCCTAAAACATACGGGTAGACTGTTACTAAATAATTATACATTCCGATCCTTGTATCTACCAAAGACATGACTTCGTATTCTACTTCTCCACAGCCACAGAGGTGGATTGGCTAAGCCTTCGGTACAAATCCGAATTGGACATCGGCGAAAAGATTGATTGCATTCTGGTTGCATGGTTTTGCAAAGCCGTTTATTCTTGAAGTTTCTTTGACTTCACGCCCCCCCCCCGCCGGAGTCCGCAAACAAAAAGCAAACACAAGCAATACCCAAGTGGCAAAAAGAGTCAAAGAACCATCCAACACAAAGCACCAGAGCAAAATCACTGCGAAACAAAGGCAAAATACGGTGCTCGAAGCGTGCATTCTATGTTAAAACACTCTTATCACTCTAGCTTTGACAGAACCCCAAAGCCCTGCAACCCTACAGCGGCAAACCCCTCAAAGACTAGGAGCCGTTATACAACCCTGAAAAATGTGCTGAAACTTATGGAACAATTCTTATAAATAACGGCCGTAGAACCCCTAAGGAACCATCAACCATCAAACAGCCGTCATTCACTAAACTTCAAACCCTCAGCACCTGTAAACCCTAAACCCTCTAAACCCTGAACCCTACAAACCCCACAAGGGACCTTCTGGAAGATCCCTCTGGTGGATGAAGATCTGCGAATGCCAGTGTGGCTTGCAAGGCTTGTTTTTTGTGTCGTGACCTTTTAAGTGTTCTTGAGGGTGGCTTTAGGCTTTTGGGGTTTGAGGGCTCGAGGCCTGGGACCCTAAACGTTACGCCCTAACCCTGAACCGCTTTTTTTTTCTAGACGACCAGAAAGCGGCGTCCCGCTGGGTGTATCTAGCAGCAACATTAGAAGGAGCTGAGGACATCTCGAACTCCGGAGGACCGACAGATCCCAGATCACCCTAGCAGCACCTTCGTATACTTGCCAAATGCTCAGGCGTTGCCCCGGAACCGCTTTTAAGGTTTGAGGGTCCCAGGGGGGTTGCATGCATGTATACATACCCGCATACAACTACATACATGTACAGGCATGAATGCTTGTCTATTTCTTTTTGCGTTGTTAGCTACCATACTTGTATGTGTACGCATTTGTATGCATTTACATATATCACGTAACTATATGTATACTTGTATTCACATGTGTGTCTTTCTTTATATCTCCATCTCTCTCTTCCTCTCCCTGTTGCTCTCTGTCTCTGTTTCAAGGGAGTCCGTGGCTTCTCACGTTGAAACTTGAAGGGACAACGACCGATTTGGATCCTAAATAATTCGAACAGGGTTTTCGGGGTGTGGTTACTATACTTATAAGAAGGAACCCCCAGCATAGTATGGGTTATTATTAAGGCCCCTGTATTAGGATTTTTCTCTACGGGGCGTCTCCATAGGTCATGCGGAACAGAGCCCGCAGCTCGGGACTCTCAGCTGTAGATCCCCAAACTCAGGGGCTACGAGTTTAAAGAGGGTGTACGGTAGAAGCCCAAAAGTTGGAAACCCCATAGCCTCGATCCTTAAGCGTAATGCATAGGGAATCCCAGCACTATTTGGCCTTCCTCCGGTTTCCAACTTTATGGGGTTTACTGTAGGGTTCTAGGGATTGTGATTTTTTTTTGTTTTCTTTGTCGCTCCTTTTCTGTGATGTTTAAGGGCTGAGGCTTTGCTAAAATGTCGCAATAACTAGGGCCCGAGCCCGAAGTGTAGCCGGTTTAGGGTTTAGGTTTTGGGGTTTAGGGATTAGTAGATGTAAGCGCAGAGCCGCAAGCTAAGGTTAAACCCCCTTAGCCCTTAAACTGTAAAGTCTAAAGGATAAGACCTTGAACGAGCCTTAAGCTGGAGAACCTCAGCTTTGGTTTTTTCAGGCCTTGTTTTTTTTCTGATCTTCGGGGTGTGCGGGCATTTTGTGAATCAGATAACCAGGACACTAGCACCCCTCAAAATTCCTATCTCTGGATCACGAGCCTGCATTCCGGGGGGGTTTAGATGCCGGGCAACCCGAGACTGAACAACGCCGAAAGCCCTGAAGCCCAAAATCACGAGAGGCCCTACACCCTGAAGCCCTAGCTGACGTAAGGGTAAGCGACGGTAGGAGGTTATGATATGACCTAAGCGCTACTTTTTATGGGGTAATTACTATATCAAGGGCTACCCTAACAACTTAGGGGATGATTACCCTATACCAACAAAGGTTAACCTTTGCGATTATGGTCGGATCATATAATCCCCAAAAGGTTAAAGGATACCTGCTCAGCTACTTAGATAAAGCTCTGCTTGACAAAACAACCCCACGCCAGAGGGCTCTGCCTTGCCCCCCCGAGAGTTGGCCATGGGATGGTCGATGGGCAACGCCGCTTCGAGCCACCCGTGCCTGAGGCGTAGATTATAGAATTTAAGGTTTACGCCTTTTAGGGTCTGGAGTTTAGGGTGTGGGGATTTGCGGTGAGTCAGGGGCTGTACTGACTAGGTCAAAGTTTTGGCGTATCCTGCATTCACACCCGTATAGTGTCGAGCTTTCGGCTGCACGGTGGAGCTTTAATATAGGGGCCTTAATGATTTGAATAGGGTCTTGGGATGTATTATACTACAGGGAACTCCAGCAAGTTGGAATATGGTTTCAGGGTAGGATACCTTACAATTTACCATAAAGGGTTTAGGATAATCATATTCCAACTTTCTGGCTTTTACTTTCTACTGTATAGGGTTCGGAGTTTAGGGTCTAAAGCAGAACCCTGCAACAGCCGAAGCCCGAACTTCGAGCCAACCTGCACATAAACCATGGAACTGGGAACCCAAAAGCATGCACATGGGAGTTTCTGAACATAGGGGTACCCTATGTTGGGGTCCTTATAACAAGGATCCTAATATTTAGGGTACTATATTAAGCTCCCTTATTTTCGGGAAACTCCCACATAGAGAACAAGGCCAAGAGGAATGCTAGAGCCTAACCTTCACCAAATCACACAGGTACGTCAAATTCGAGGGAGGCACTCTCCTGCCCACTCCACGACAGTTCCGACGCAGGGTACATCGGTCACACGGTCTCCTGGCAAGAGCAGCTGGAGGATAGTGCTCAACTGTATTACCTGGTTCATAACAACTGTTACAAACCATTGTCCATACTCAGAGCCCTGCATGGAGAATTGGGAGATTCATGCAAACAATCACTTATTTAGGGGTTCGGTTTTAGCACAGTTTGGTAAGGTACCAGGTTTGTTGGAGGTTGGACTTAAGAACGGCAGCCTAGTCTCGCGCAGGGCATTCTATACCCTAACCTACCAAACCCTACTTTTCTGTCGGTTCCGATTATAAACCTTAATATGGAACTTCTAGGGACCCTACAAAAAAGTAGGTGTTGGTAGGTTAAGGCAAACCATCCAAGACGAGGACATTCGCTTCGGACACTAACCATTCAAACCGGGGCCTAGCAGTTTCATGTCAGGGTTTGGGTTTCCTAGGTCCTACGCCCTAATTGTCGATGTGTATCAGCAGTTACCCCTGATAATGACAAACCCTACATTATTAAAGGAGCCTGATTTGAAAGGACTCTTTCCGCATAATGCAGAATATCCTTCAGCCAACAAGCCCGCAAACCAACAACAGCGCGCTGTACTGCCTCACACAACGCGTCAACCCCCCAAAACCGTCAGCCCCTAGACTCTTGCGGCGCCGTCAGCTTGGGCAAAAATGGTCAGTCGCCGCAAGATGCAAACATGAACCCAAAGCATCTGTGGCTGTCGGTCAGGCATTCGTCTCGGATCAATTCGTTCCGTCCAGCTAAATGCTTTCCACACTGAAATGACTTAACACTCAACACCAACACCAGAGGCTTGACCGGCTTCCCGTTTCATTGTACTGGTACAACTCCGAGGCATTGCAAAGCTGGACAGCCGAGTGTGTTAAATGAAGCAAGAGAAGCCTCAGAACCAGCCGGGTTTAGGGTTTCGGGTTTTAGGGTTTAGGGTTTTAGGGTTTAGGGTTACATTGAGGCATTGACAAAAATATCTCGCGCAGCGTCTTCCAGGTCAACATGCAAGGCATTTTCCAGTATCTGCGGCTCGATCACGAAGACATTGGGCTGCCCGACGATGACGGTCCCAAAGTTGGATAACGCATGCAGGCTCATGGATGCTGGATCTTGCTGAAGCCTAATCTTCATGAGCAAGACTACCCAGAGGCCCCATAGCAGTTCTTTTTTGGGATTACCGTATAAGATTCTATATATGTGAACCCCAACCAGGAACTACTTTGGGGCCTTTGGGTAAACCTCAAACGGCTTTGAGCGGCCTTGTGGGGACACGCTTCGAACGCTACACCGTGCATCTCCTGAACCATCAAGCCGAAATCCTAAACCTTACCTTTGGTTAGTTAGTAGGGAATGGAGGAATGGGGTACAATTAACTACTATTACTACCATTCTTCCATTCCCTACTAGCCAAAGGTAAGAAACCCGGAAACGTGAACTTATTGAAAGACGGTTCGGGCTCCCAAACAAGTTGGAGGGAATGACACTCCTCTACCTATCCACCTATCTATCTGTCTGTCTTCGCGGCTTAGCGACCTGCCTGTCTTAACTATCTATGACCAGCTATCATTTTTTCGGATGAAAAGCCCTCTTCGGCTGTATCAACCCAAGATGAGCCTCAACTGACTCGTCTTGAGGCCCCATAGAACCCTACAGACACATTGCGAAACCCAATGCAAGATCAGACTCTTTTGACAATTCAAACCTCCAGAACACCTCAAGGCTCCAAGCCCAGCCGAGGGAAAATTACCCATGCCCCGTCGCAACCGCGCCGGGGCGACTGCCAGGAACTCCTCAGCTATAAGAGCTCTCGGCTCTATAAGAGATCAATAGGGGTTCTCTACTGGCGCGAATAGACTCTTTCCCTTTTAGTGGGGGTCCATGTGCCTAAAAAGTAGGATCTGGAGGGTAAAAAAAGAGTCTAGGTTGACCCGTTAAAGCCTTCCTGGACCCTAAGGAACCTACCTTTTTTAGGGTTCCCTAATATGATTTCTTTATATAAGACCTTAAAAAGGTGAGTTACTTGGGGTTAAGGTTTGCATTATGCTTGTAGATGAGATTCCTTTGGGCCCAATAACGGAAAATGGAAAGTTCTCAGAGGTGTAAATAGGAGTTACCAAGTCTTTGGCCCCAAGGGCCAAAAGAGCTCCAATCGATGACCAAACTTCAGTTAATCATACGTGCATTGATGGATAGAACAGGGTCCTTTGGGGGATACATCATCGTATGACTGTATTTAAGGAGCCCTTCAGGAATAGTCTTGCCGACCATTCTGGCGTCTGGAAGAACATGATGTGCATGATCAGACGAATGCAATCTGAGCAGATACTAGGACTCATTATTCAGACCCCGATGGCGAACAGGAGACAGAGTCCGCCATAGGGCACAAAGTCAATCTATTGAGCTTCCAGACGAAAGACATTAAGTAAGGGTTACCCCAGCCATGGTCAGTGCTCGACCCTTGAGATACTTGTGATTCTTAGGTACCGGAGCATCCCATCCAACCTCTAGGCTCGGGGCAGCGCCGCCGATGCCCAAACAGTCTGCCGACCCCGTGACTGCAAACATAAAACTTTAGAGGGTTCGTTTCGGATCTCGGTGATCGGAAGGTCCTAAACCCTAAACCGTTTGGGGTTTAGGGCTTAGGGTATCATGGGGAACTAAAGGTTAACCTTTTTGGTTATAGAGGGGTTATACAGGGACTATACTACCCAAAAAGGTCAAAGGTTACCTACTCTACTACTAGGTCAGGGTATTGGTATCCCCTCTCATGGAAACTGTGCTTGATGACTGCACCTAACGGCAGAGGCCAGCAGAAGAGGATGCCAAGTTGAAGAGATCCCCGAGCAGGAGTACATAGTGGAACATCACAACCATGAACCCTAGACTCCCTGGACCCTACCCCTAAACTCCAAAACCCTAAATCCTTCTGGACCCCGACCCAGCACCGCTCAGGCAATGACTCCGTTCAACGGGTGCACCGAAGCCCTTGCCTTTGCCTGCCAGCACCGGAGACATGAAGTTTCCGCTGGCACAGCGGATTTACACAACTGCTTGGGGGTGGGACATTTAGGGGGTTTCCGAAGTGCACGGGTGCAGGGCGCAGAATAACATCAAAGCATATCAAGCGAACAAAAAGCGACAAAGACCGAAGAATAATCTCTCTTCCCCAAAGCGATATCTCGCCCCAGCTCCAATGTTCGAGTGGCAGAATGAGGCCACACAATGTGGCGATTTTCTTCACACCTCATAGAGGGGCCTTAGCAATTAGAACAGGGTTGCGGGATATACTTCGCCATACCTATGCTTATATAGGACTGTAAGGAAACACTGTTACTCAAGTACCCTTACAGAACACTTATAGTACCCTTATAGAACCCTTATACAACCCTTACTTGTTTCCGATCCCTATCGTCATTGGATCGAACCTTTTGACAGAGTGACGCAATGTCATGGCCAAGCCCTGCCGGCAACTGTAGCCCTAAATCCTAAACCCTACTTGGAGGGGCAGGGGACTTAGTAAGTTGGTTATACGTAGGGTCCCTCCAAGTATCTCTAATCTAAAACCTCTACTACCTACTACGTATAGCCGATATCGGGGCCTCTGTTTCCTAACACCCAAATTCCGACGTTTAAGGAAAATCCCCAAAACAGCCGTCTTCTTTCACGGAGCAAGCCTCGAAACTCAGATTCGGGCTCCGGGTTTGAGATCGAAGGGTTTTTGGCTAATATTAATAATTAGGACAGGGTCTTGGGACCCGTCATACTACAAGTACAGTAAGGAACCCCCAGAATAGTATTTGTAATTATTTAGGCCTCTATGCTATAGGGTTTTAAACTCGGCAGTATCCCCCGACCCCCAGACCACCTAAACTTCCCAATCAACCGGACCTTTGCTCATCGGGGACCAGCCCCATGCTCCCTGTCAGTGAGGCTGTGGAAGTGATGTGTCGTCTAGATTTCATACAGGCCCCAATGTAGGCTTCACGAGGCCTAGGTCTGCAACGGGGCACACTAGCGCTTTCGAGTTCGTTATTAACTTAAGTCTGCACACCTGTTTCCTGACGTACTATCGGGTTGCCTGCTTAGAGTGCTCGGTCTACGATTCTTGCACAAACAGCAGATGGCCACCGTCACCCTCAACGCACAAGACCCTAAACCCCAACTCTAAACTCCTCCAAAGCATTAACTCCTAAACCCGAAACATCCTAAACCCCAGGCCCCCAAGCCGTCCTGGTTCAGTCGCTAGCGGCGAATTAGCAGGTTGCTGCTTCGGAAGCTTCGGAAGTTCAGGATCGGAGCGGTTCAGGGTTGAGGGTTCAGGATTTGGGGTTTGCGGTTTAGGGTTTAGGGTTCCTGGCGCTTGCTACGTTCCCATAATCAGGCTTATGATTTACTTTACACCTCACCATGGCCATGGTAATGGCAACGTAAACTTTATGCCAAGCCTTCAGACACCAAAATGCATGTTTCAAGCCCGCTAAGGTCCAGCTCTATATCAAGAACCCCACTTGAGGAAAGTGAAACCACCACGAGGCGAAATACAGAGCGGCGACTGCGCTGTAGTGTCGTGCAGCGATCGCTTTACTTGTCCAGAGTGACAGGATTCAACTCACTGTTCGTGATGGCCTTCTTTCTGGGCTTTTAAGTGACCAGGGAGACAAAAGTATAAACTTGTATTTCATAATGGTTCCTTTCAAAGAAACAGTGTTGAAGTATGGTACTCCAAAGCCCAGCTTTACTTGTGGCATACGTAGGGTGCAGAGGTCAGGTCTACACCCTGCTTGAAGGTTCAGGTTCACGTTCAAATTGTAATAGTTGCGAATGAAAAGGTATTTGCAGGTGTACAGACCCTACAGTTAAGCAGGCAGGCACTTACGGCTGTACTGTAGGCTCGCGTTTCAATGAGATTAACTTCCGTTTCGGGTATCTCATACCGGCACATGTAGTTGCAGGAGGATGAAGACTACGGAATCTATCAGTTGGAACGCTCTGGCTTGAACCCTAAACCCAAACAGATCCCCGGAACACCAAACCAGTAGGCTGATAAATCTCGCAGCCAGGAAGCTAACATGACATGGTCGAAGAAACCCATCTCCCAGCCACCTCGGCAAAGGGATGTTGCACGGTTGCGATATCTTCCAAATGTACTGCACGGTTCTAGCCGAAAGTTTCGAAAGCCGGGCATAAGACCCGACTACCTTGGGATTGAGTTTGTGGCATGGTGCGCGTTTAGGTCAGAGCTTCAAAAACTTTCGTGATTTGCAAAGCCCCATAAATACATCTGCAAAGCACCAAACAGGTGTAAGTCAACCTAAACCTCAACAATCGGATGTGGTCCTTTGATGTCGCTCAACACCCCAGCGTGAAGGTTAAGGGTGTGGGGTGTAAGGCTGCGGGTTTAAACGACATATAACGAGATACACCATAGATCTTGCACATCCGACTTTTTATGCCTCCGTTATGAGGAACCACATGATTATTTGACAGCCCCCTTCCACGCGCGGCCTGAACCTCGTGAACAGTGTTTGGTGAAGACTCTCTCGAAAGCACGAAACGCACCTGCAAAATCTCACAATGAACAACTCTTCACGGTGCCAAGCATTGCAAGTAAACACATTCAGACGCGCGCATTTGAAGATCCAACAAAAACAACAACAGCACCTGGCAACAGCACTTGCTAGAGAAGGGCCATTGCCGCGGACGCCTCTTTTTGGCGAAATAGATGTGAAATAAGTCTAATATAGGGCCTTAATCATTAGAATAGGACACTGCCGACGGAGGACATTGCTGTACGTATACAGCTTCCTCCAATCCTGGAGCCGCTCCGCAAGGTCCTCAACATGATCCTCGACGGAAAAACCACAACGGGGGAATGGGCGCAGCTCATTGCCGTCACGGAGGCGCTGGAGAGACTGCTAGGCGGGGACAAGCTCACACACCCCGCCAACGTACTTGACATGGCAGCGGGGAGCCACGACACCAACCTCGTGGACAGACCTGGGGGACCTGCAGCATGGGAAACCGCGGTGCTTCAGCTACAAGAATGGACCGGTGAGCTCGCCAACTGGCCTGAAGCTCGCCTTCCACAAGTACAGGAAGCAGCAATGCAGCTGCTCAGGGGGATCTCGCGACGAATCCCGGAAGAAAAGCAGGGCCTCCCCGATGTGTCGGGGGAATGGTGGCGGTTGACCGGCACCATGGTATGGGGAACATGGCACGGTACCACGGGTTCACGCCAGACAGTGTGAGCAGCCCGCGAGAACGGGGAACGAGACGACCGAGAAGCCCGTCTTCGGATGCAAGCCACCGTCGCCGCAGAGTTCTAGCAGAGCACATGCACGACGACATGTGAGGGGACTGAGACCTGAACGCCTACTGTCACTGGATCGCGGGACTAGAGGGGGACATAATCTATACCCGCACTGCTATTCATTAGCCCTATTGCACTCCGGGGTGCTCTCCCAAGTCCGTCTCGAGTCCTATAGCCTAATAGCACTACGACGTGGATGTGGAGCATCAATTACAGGCAGCACTCGGCGATGATACTGTGTTGTTGCAACTTGCCTTGATCATATCACAACCTCTTACAAGCTGTTGGTTTGTCATATATGAGCCAAATGCCTAAACCGATGTGCCTGGAATGCCTTGCCACAGCTAACCCGGGGAATCACGAACGCCTCTAGCTGGGGGACGTCGTGGATCTTTCCATCATTGCTTGTCGGTCCATGCACACCCTGAACGACCCGGGTTAACTGCAGTAGCCTGTCGTCAACAGAGAGAAAGCATGCACGAGGCAACCCCCAACGAAATGCAAGGTCTATTGTTCTGTGTACCTGTCTTGGAAATGTCGTTTTGGGGTCCACTATACTAGAATACATATGACAAGGAACCCCCAAAACAGTATAGGTAAGTTTTCAGGCCCCTATAGTACCTACAGCTGTCACCTCACAGAAGACTCATAACCACTCAAAACAAGCACAACGTTGAATTTCCAGCTTTGAAAACGGAAGCCTGCAGCCCAAATTCCGACCCCTGAACCCCCAACCTCACACTGAAAAAGACCACGCAACACAGCGACAGACACGTTTGGCTCAAGCACCGCAAAGCACAACATACGAACAACATGACATGGAGGACCGATCCAGGCATCCTGACAATCAAAGACTTAACAACAGGGAACTCTGATAATCAAATCCCGGTCAACCCTTTTCCACTCAACCGTCTGTTTTAAAATCCGTAAAAAAACACCCCAAACCCTGAGACCCGTGAAACCTCACAACAAATCGGAAAACCCTTTCCCTTGCAAAAGCCTACAACCCGAACCCCCACAATGTAGGGGCCGTAAAAATTCATTACCTGTACTATTCGGGGGTTTCCTTATCATACATGTAGAAAAATGGAGCCCCAAACCCTCTTCCAATTTTTAAAGCCCCTATTATAGAACATTTATAGATCCCTGATAGACCCCGTTATAGAACCCTTTAAGGAACCTATTCTAATTATTAGGGCCCTTAAAACAAGCTGTTGCAACTCGGCGTGTTCCAGCACCAAAACTTGGGCCCGCTAAGCTCAGGTCCCGTTGCAGGTGGAAACTTCCCCTTTCCTTTCTGGTGCTTACCATCGTTTAGGGTTGAGGGTTTAGGGGTTTACGTTTAGGGGTTAAGGTTTAGGGGTTTAGGGTTTAGGGTCCATGTACAATTGTTAATTTAAAGTGTAGTATATACTTTGGACTGCAAAGTAATCCGTGTATTTGGGGGACGTTAAGGAAGTTGTCACATCTTGATTAGCTGGGTGCGGGCTATGGGGTCCGGGTGGGAAAGCTGGTGTAGGATTTCGTTAGGACTCTAGGACTGCCAGGGGTTAGAGTTTTAGCCACGTAGAGCTGAACGACTTATGAATATTATCCAACTGTTACTGAGTGGGGGCAGTACCCAAGGTCTCATGGTTTAGAGACTTAGGGTGAGGGTATCAGCGCATTTTGTAGAAGTTTATGTAGCCAAGGACTTCGTGCGAGCTTGAAGTCCGCGGGGGTCCATGCAGGCATGATCGGAAGATCTGCACATGGGTGTTTCCGAAAATAGGGGACCATACGATAGTACCCCAAATAGTAGGATCCTTATTATAAGGACCCCAAAATACGGTACCCCCGATTGTCGGAAACTCCCACATGGGCTGGAAGCTGCACCGGGCACTCCATGTTACACAGCAGCGCAAAGGTGAAGTACTATATGTCATCATGTATGGTATTGCCGTGCTATATATGCATCCCAACTCCGCGCGGGAATGGCCCGCGTACAGTGCAATCTGCACGGAGACAAGCTGGCCGTACGTGGGCTGTAGGCTGACATTGTCTCTAGATCGGAACCTATAATGCTTACGTTGTTTCGGCCTGTCGTGTGGTTTGGCATGCCTATGTACAGAGTATGTAACTCTTTCTCGAACTGTTTGCAAGTACTTGATGAACCATGCATACGTGCATATCTACCTATGTATGCATGCGTTTGTGGGTACATACATTGACTTCTCAGATCTATTGAGCAACCAAAAGAACCTGTTCAATTCATATTAGATATATTATACAAAATAAACATATATAACAACTTCTATGCCCAAACACTTCAGGTACACCAATCGCAGGGTAGCCAACTCGGAACAGTTGCATGCCCCTTCCGAAATCCGTAAACACATCATCATAAGGCTCCAAAAACCCTGAACCCCAAGCCCTAAATGCTAAGCTCAAAAGCCTAAACCCTGAAACCTTGTCTCAAAGGGTTCAGGTAATAGTATAGTGTATATTTGTAGACATCTGGGCCCCCAAAGTAGATGCTAATACTGCTACTTGGACCGTTTGGGGTAACATAGGGGCCTTAATAAGTAGAATAAACCTTTGGGGGCCGTTTTGAGGGTTGGATCCTTGGGGGCTGGATCCGTGGGGTTTGAAGGCCAAAGCCAGTTTCCTCAATTGTGGAGTTCAACATATCGACATTGAACTCCTGTAGGGTTTCAGGCTGTTGTATTACTACTTTATGCAATTATTATTAGCTAATTTAGGACCGGGGGCACGGCCCATGGCTCTCTCGAAAGCGTTTGCTTGGACCCTGGAGTTGACCAAAAGTAGATTTTATTTACACGACAGCAGCTGCAAATGTTCATCCAATGTGTTGAGTTTGCCGAATTGTCGACGATGGTATTCTGTCCAAGCCGGGTGTGATTGTTTGCCGAAAGTTTTTGCATCTATCAAATAAATTAAATAAGGTAAAGTGTTGTACAGTATCCTCTGGGGTTTCTTCAAGTTGACCTCTGATTTTGATAACGCTTGTGTTTTCAAGGCCCCAGGATCCAACCCCCAAGGATTCAGCCCTCAAAAGGAGCGTGTGGAATTATAGAATAATTCATGGTATATTGGTAAGTTCTTAGGCCCCTGTACCCTAAACCCCGAACCCTCGACACCCTAAGCCCCTTATAGTACCCTTATGAGTCCCTTATCGTAATTCTTATAGGAACCCCAAAGTCTTTAGGCCCCTTTATTACTGGCTGGCCTTTTCCTTTTCCTTTCCCGCCACCTTTGGGCTTGGAGGCCTGCACTCCGCAGACTCCGAGGTTGCTCCGGGGGACTACTGGCTAATGTAGCGGCTTTATTATTTTAATTGGGTTTTGGGTATATGATAGTATACAAATAGAACCACCCAAAACCCATTGAAAATTCTTAAAGCCCCTACATTGGAGGTTTTATAGGGCTTTGCAAGACTTGTTCGAGTCTCTGCAGGGCTTCTGTGAATTTGGGAATGGCTTTAGACCATGGCTTTTTTATGAGCTGCGGATTCTTGTAGTGGCTTGCGGTCTAGGGCGTGGTTTAGGCTGTAGCCAGGGGCCTGGGTGTACGGGAGTTTCCGAAAACTAGGGCTACCTTATTTTGGGGTCCGTACAACAAGGATCCTACCATTTAGGGTACTATATTCGGGTCCCAAATTTCGGAAACTCCCATATCCCCAATGGTCCCCCGAACCCCGAATCCTGAACCCGAAACTCCTAAACCCTAAATCCCTTTCCCCTAAACGGCCCGAAACCCTAAGCCCCTAAACCCCTAAATCCGTAAACCCCTAAATCCAATAAAGGAGGCAACTCCGTGGCCTCAGCCTAGGGAGATGTTCTTGTACTTGGAGGGTCGGGGGACTTAGTAACTGGTTATTCTAGGGACTTAAAAGTACCATAACCCCAATTAGGGTCCCTTTTGGGGTACTTATAAGTCTACTTACGACCTACTTACTAAGTCCCCCGACCCTCCAAGTCACCGTTACAGTACCCCGCACACAGTAGAAACCCAAAAGTTGGAAACCCCATAGCCTCAACCCTTAAGAGTAATGTATAGGGAATCCCAGCACTGTTTGGCCTTCATCCGGTTTCCAACTTTTCGGTGTCATACTATAGATCTCTTACAGAGCCCTTTAAGGAGCCCTTTAAGGAAGCCTTAGGCTTCCAACTTTGTGGGGTTTACGACAGTCACCTTTAAAGAATAGGGGGACCTTAACATAGTACCCTCAATAGTAGGATCCTTATTATACTTTTCGGGGTTTACTTTTGGATCTCTTACAGAGCTCTTTAAGGAGCCCTCTAAGGAGCCCTTTTAGGAAGACTTAGGCTTCCAACTTTATGGGGCTTACGAAAGTCACCTTAAGAAACCTTGGGCCTTTATTAAGTTCCCTATATGAATCCTACTATTTTCGGGTTATAGGCCCAGGGTTTCTTAATAGGGTTCTATAGTCGCCGTTAAAAGGAACCCTTCCGGGGCCTCAGCTTTCATCTCCTCGTCCTGCTGGAGGTCCTTGAGAGCCTTTCTGAGCTCAGGCTTGAACTTTTAGGGGTTTGGGGTTTAGGCTTTAGGGGAGGGGTCCAGGGGTTTAGGGGTTTCTGGGTTTAGGGTTTCGTAGTTTGGGGGTATATTGGTTTGGGGGGTAGGGGTCAAGCGGTTCATGTGTTTTTTGACTGAGGGTTTGAGGTTGGACGTTAAGGCTTGTTTGGCGAAAAGGAAAGATTGTTATGTCATTGCGGGTCTTATCATCTTATGAGAGAGTGAATGGCTTTTGGCCGGGGTTTAGGGACGTGAGTATGGGAATTTGGTCTGGGGGTCTAGCCTCTTCTAGTCATACCGTCGTACATACCCTCATCTACCCTAGGGGCCTTTATAATTAGAATAGGGTTTTGAGGCCCATTATACAACATTCATAATACGGACGGAATCACCAAAATTGTCTCGGTAGTTCTTCGGGCCCCTCTGTTAGAGGCCTCGTCCCTGGGGAGTTGGGATCATGGCTTCGGAACCCACAGTTTCGAAGCCGGGAGAACAGGTCCACCAGGGTTTATGAACTTGGGGTTTGAGTTTGTGTCTATTTGCCTGTCCAATAGTTTAGGGTTTGGGGTTTTTGTCTAGATTTAGGGAACCAGAGGTACTTGACATCTGTGAATACGGAGGTTATGCTATCCCCCAAAACAGGACTGTGGAGTGAAAACTCGACTGCTACGTCTACCAAAAGCATGACCAGAAGCCTGAAGTGAAGGAGTTGGATAGCCTTTCATTTATTCAGCTCCCTATAATGATGATTACAGTTAGATTGCAGACTGGGGTTCTCTGGTAACATTCTAGTATGTTTGTATTCAGGGCTGGGTGGTATTGAAGATTTTGGATGGAACGAAACCAGGAGCATACAGCCCACATCAAAGTTCTGTCAACATGTAGGGTGCAGGCTGTCGGATGCCCATGTTCTCGGAAGATATAACTACTGATGCTTCAGTCCCCTGCATCACAGTTTTCGGGCGACCCTGAGATCCCTCTGCAGCCTCATCTGCGGCACTTTGCTCTGCTTTTTGCTTGCTCCTGGGCGGCAGACCAAAACTTCGCACAGTGTGCCTCAGCCTGTAGAGTCAAAGAAAACAAAACTTGCCTAAGTTATTGTACTAAGGTTCCAGAGCCAGCTTCCCAGAAGCCCTAAACCTTCACCGCCAACTTTGGCTTTGCTGGACGTGGTTATCCCTATGCTTCCATGGACCAGGAAAATTGGGTCCTTAAGGGGTGTAGGGCCCAAACTATAAGGTCCTCGGAAGCATACCTATAGTCTCCATTGTAGTTCCTTTTTTGGTTAACCAGTTTTATGGCTAGCATCCTATAACAGAGATTTTGGTGAAGCAACAAAGGAACTACAATGGAGACTATAGGTAGGTTATGCTACAAAGAATCGAACTGGGGAAGTCCGCAGAGGGCTATCCGTATTGGGCTCCTGCCGGGGTCAACACACCCTAAGCCCTACCCTATACCCCCAACCCTAAACAGTAAACCCAGAACGGTCCCTAAGCCCTAAACCTCCGGACTCCAGGCTCCCTAAAACCCTAAACTTCCCTAACACCTGAACCCTAAAACCTTAAGCCCCTAAACCCTAAACCCTAAAACCCTAAACTTGCCTAAACCCTAAACACTAAAACCCTACACTTTCCTAAACCCTAAACTTCCCTAAACCCTAAAACCCTAAACTTCCCTAAACCCCTAAACCCGAAACTTCCCTAAACCCTAAACTTCCCTAAACCCTAAACTTCCCTAAACCCTAAACCCTAAACTTCCCTAAACCCTAAACTTCCCTAAACCCTAAACCCCTAGACTTCCCTAAACCCTAAACTTCCCAAAACCCTAAACTTCCCTAAACCCTAAACCCCTAGACTTCCCTAAACCCTAAACTTCCCAAAACCCTTAACTTCCCTAAACCCTAAACCCCTTACCCCTAAACTTGGCCTAAACAACGCATTGCTGTGCGGCTTGTCGATAAACTCTTCTCTGGCCAGCGTCCTAGAATATGACAACAAGGTACAGCATCCCAAGACAGGACTACGTTTGAGGGTCTAGGTTAAACTTCGGAAATAGGGAATGGAAAAGTATTTTGCACTCTCCTGTAATCACGATGTACAATTGGCACCCCGAATCTTTGCTCAGCTTTCAGCCAAAACCCTAGAAACGCCGAAACCCCAAGCCCTACAAGTAGTGGTCATTTAAGTCCCGAAAGTCGGGGGGGCCTGCAGCAAGCTAGATAAGCATTCTTATGATTCAGGGGTTAGAAAGGCAAGATGCTCTTGCAGTTGAGGCCATGTGGGTTCTGAAGCATAACATTCAAGCCCGAGCAGTGAACCTTGTGAATCTATACTATACTCCAACCCGATTTACCATCGTTACAACATCCAGGCGAGAACATATATAACGCTTTGACATCACACAGCTCGTCTGAACTGCTCACAGATGTCTGTAAAAGGCGTGCACTCCTCTGCGAAGCCTGATGAACAATACCTTCCTTCCCTTCAAGTACCTATAAGCCACGCATCGCAAAAGCCTCTGCAAAGGGCCTGCCAAATCACACAAAGCGTCACCCAGCCGTCACAAAACAATCCCGGTATCCAAAGCCAACACCAAAATTACACCCCAAACCCTAAGCCCAACCCACTCCAGAAAATTGAATAACCCTGCAACAGAAACCCTTATAGGACCTTTATCAGCATCCAAGTCAGAACCCTGTCAGCAGAACACTTATACAGTCCTGAACCCTACTCCCTAACCAACGAGCCGTGGTGTATAAGTGGTAGCATTATCCCCTGCATTCAGATGCTATGATCTGCTACAATTACCAAACTCGCCCCAGACTATTCAGAATGCGCAGGCCCCTGGGCGGTGCTGAGCTCTGGGCGCGCATAAATGGCCAGCCCAGGACTTAGGTTCAAGGCTTAGGGTTGGCAGGGCTCTGACACTTCGGCTCCCTTTCTTCAAGACCTCTTTGTCAGGATTTCTTGATGGGCCCTATACGAAAGTTAGGGCTGAGTGCTTTGAGGTTTAAGAAATAGAACTTACGATTTAAGTTCTTGGGGCTTCAGGTCTTTAAGGCTTTAGATTGGATGCAACATGCTCAGGATTTCAAGGTGTAGAGCTCAGAGAGTCGATAGGTGCTCTTTCATGGTGTCAAAGACTTGCTTGGCTGGTGTTTCTGATGCTTGCCATGCGGAGTTGGGGCTCGTTTTTTGCTTAAACTGTTATGGATGTGGGCTGCATGAGGTTTCGAGTTAAAACACCTATCACATCTTGGGATATAGGTGGCATGGCTTATGCTGTCGGTGGTCCGATACAACATGTAAAGACCTCGTCGCAGCTGTGTGTCCTAAACATGCGACCATGCTTCTAATCTGAGCTTCGGATGCTCCCAAAGGACAAACTGAAGACATGGAGGTTTTAGGAGAGCAATTGCAGCCCTTCCGCTCCCACACCTCAAACACACGCGCTCACATCAACAAAAGTCCTTCGTTTCGGTTTCCAGTTCCTGGGTGTGGACAGAAATAAACGGCCACCATCCTGCAACTTTAACATTTCCACAGCACGAACAGCAAAATCACAACAGAACATGGCTTGACATTGCTATTTGCCGTGCTGTAACCCTGTTCATTGCGAGCATTGAATTGGTAAATTCGTGAGAAAGGCCGTGAAGAACATGGCCACGGTGATGACGAATTAAACCGCCACGACGACGACGAGGACGGTAGCATCGTGATGCTGGGGATGCAGAACATGAGCAATGATGATGCTGACCACGGTAAAGATGACAGTGATGAAGATCGTGTTGCTCATGATGACGGTGATGTTGATGGTGATCATGATGCTGATAGTGTTCATGACCACGAGGAGCGAGTAATGTGAGCCGTTGGCGATCATGGTGATGTCCAGGTACCTCATGAATCTGCGAATAACCTAAGCAATAAAACTGGCAATATCCGAAGACCGAATACCCAGCACTCCAAAGTATCTGGACCCAGAAGAACACCCGAAAGCCGTAAAATCTTAAATTCAAAACCGCATCCAAAAGCTGGGCACCTGGCCCGCTCACCCCACTCGCCTGGCAGTGCGGAAAGCCTGCGACAGAAATCTTGTAAACTTGTTGGGAAGTGGGGCGTACTTGAAGGATCATGGGACTTAGTAAGTAGGTTATAATTGGGGTTATAAGTCCCCTAAGTGGGGTTATCCTAATTATAACCTACTTATAACCTTACTTACTAAGTCCGAAGAGCCCTTAAGTAGGGTTCAAAAGAGTTCTGCGCGACAGATTCGTGGGTTCCGGGTAAAAAGATTTAGGCGAACGCGTGAGATGTCGATAAGTTTTCGCTGCCGAGGGACTGTCTGATACACATTATAACAGGGTCGGAATGAACCTAAATTTTCCTGAAACACCAATAGCCCAAGTCGCGAAATCCAATATGCAATGCAAGGTTTGGGAGTCGGGGCATAGTCTGAAAACATGAGAACAACAAATGTTCGTGATTGGCATTTCTGCAGCCCTTAACTTAAACTCAAACTCAACACCGATAAGACTTAAGCCCCATACCGTGAAGCCTTGAAACTCAGGCGTAACAGCTCTGGCACTTATAGGGTGCAGGTGGGGGAAAGAAGTCTTCTCACCAACCACTGCTTCACTTCTTCCTTACCATGATTGAACTCCACCTCGCATTAACATGCTATCAGCTCTTGACGTGCTGAGCGATGCCTTCGTGGCAGAGGCAAAGATTTTCTTCGAGGAAGTTCACAACCCGCAGCAGCCGTAGAACAGAACCCGAAATCCTAGCCATCACATTAAAACGCAATGGATGAGCAAAAACGCTTGCATGTACAAGTGCACTACGGCAATGCACCTTAACAAGTTGTCTGGCTTCTCTTGCAAGACCGTGCGAATGCGACACAAGCGGCGAATAGCTTAGACAGCCTAAACCTAAGCCCTAAACCATCCACCCCAGAGTACCCTAAATCCTCAGTCCAAAACCCTCGACCCTTAACCCTAAACCGCGCACACGACATACCATTCTAATCCTGCCCGTATGGCCAGAGCCGTTAGAAACCCCTTGTATAGCCTTACAGAACCCTCATTACGGTTGATGATATAAATCCTGCATTACCTCAATGACCCCAGACTATGGGTGTTATGGTCTATTCCTGAATAGTTATGGGTAAAGCAGGATTTACATCTTCAACCGTATGGCCCCAAACCACAAACTGTAAGACAACTTCTGGAGGCCGGGCGTCAAAGTGCTCTGGAACGAGCCCTGGACCTGCCCCGAAAGTAGTTTAGGGTTTAGGGGGGTTAGGGGTTAAGGGTTTAGGGTCAAGGATTTAGGGTAAGGTCTTGGGTTTAGGGTTCTCCAAGGCTTTAGCTGTTTTAAAGGGCTCTTCCCCACCTGCATTATCCATTCGGCGGAATCCCGCTTTGGTGCGAGCACAGGGTTTGGGGTTTAGGGCTTGCGGTTTCGTTCATGGTTTGGGGTTGAGGTAATTACTGGGTGTAGGACTTTATAGGTTTGTGGCGTAGACTTTAATCATGGTTTGGGGCGACAGTTTGAACCGGACCGTAGTCCTCAATCATATGCCGATGACGGATAGTCCTGGCCAATACTTCCAACCCTGCTTGTCGCTGCACATGAAGCTCCAGGCAATCTGCAACTATCACGATGGTTTAGGATGTGGGCGATTGTGGAGACATGAAAGGTGCGTAGCCACAGCTTGGAGATAAGCTCCTGTGCTGTTTGTTGGGGTAGTACGCTAAAGGGAAATCCTTCACCGTGACCCTCGAGCTCGGGACATCGGTATTGTAGTCTGAGGTCGCCGTGTCTGCATTAGGAGTTCGGATTAGGGGACGCTTGGGGATGTAAACCCCCTCAATAAGGTCGCTTTTAAGAGAGCCGAAAGTAGGGTCAAGAAGGGTCTGCCTTAAGGAATCTCCTTCATACTACTATAATAACTATAATACTTCGGGTGCATAGTAGGAAAGGCATGCACTGTCAAGCGCAAGAACCGAGTTTCCGGCACTTCAAGATTCAAGACCGCGGTAGAGCCACGGTGCTGACGGTGAAGAGTTCTCTTTCGAGTTGGTACCGCGACAACTACTGCTTGTACCGACCTCTCCTCCAGCGACCTACGTAAATCCACCGAGCCTCACAGTTTGACGCTGAGAGCAAACATGATGTAAATTGTCCCGAAAAGACCAACCCTCCTGCCCTAATTCTGTGTAAGTCTGCCTAGTAGCAACAGTTGCAACTGCGCAGATCAGCAACAACTTGAGAACAAAAGTAGCATAATGCAATGAGCAATACTGATCGAAGTACGGCTTGCAGCAGCGGCAGCGGCAGCAGCAGTAGCAGTAGCATCAGGAGCAGCGGTAGCAGTGGCTGTAGGAGCAGGAGTTCGTAGAGAAAGGTGCAAGCCGTACTACTGCTTCCGTAGTAGCAGTAGTAGTAGTAGTAGTAGTAGTGGTAGTGGTAGTGGTAGTGGTAGTGGTAGTGGTAGTGGTAGTGGTAGTGGTTGTGGTAGTAGTAGTAGTAGTAGTAGTAGTAGTAGTAGTAGTAGTAGTAGTAGTAGTAGTAGTAGTAGTAGGAGTAGTAGTAGTAGTAGTAGTAGTAGTAGTAGTAGTAGTAGTAGTAGTAGTAGCAGTAGTCGTCATCGTCGTGGTCGTCGTAGTGGTAGTGGTAGTGGCAGTGGCAGTGGCAGGGGCCGTGGTAGTGTCCTTAACCCTTACGCGATAACGGGCATGTCCCTCACACTCGGCTCCACCTTCTTCGTGTCGTAGACCTGAAGCAATTGCTCCGGATGGGTGGCTCGGCTGAGAGATGCCCGGCATTGGACTTTAAGTACATACCGTAGACCCTAATTAAGTTTCCCAACCCCATTTTAAGCCTCAAGCCCTACACGCGTTAATCTAAAAACCCTAAACCCCTGAACCCTAAACCCTGAACCCTACCGCTTTCACAGGTGTTTACGAGCTTGATGACTCTGCGTCGCATGTATGTCTTGGAGACTCACGACTTCCCCGGCAGCTCCACATGTACCACCAACATGGAGTTAGGTCGAAACAATCTAGGATTTGGGGTTTAGGGTGTATGGGATATAGAGGGTTTATAGGGTTTACGGGGGCTTGGGGTTAGGGCTTGAGGTTCAGGGTTTAGGGTTAGGGGTCTCTAGAGTTTGGATTCATGGTTCAGGGTTCGCGGCTTGTGTTCAAGCTTTCGGGGGCCGGTCCTCTAGGGCCTTATTCAATGATGGCAATCGACATGGATCCACAAAAGTATGTTGAATCAGACCTCGTATGCAATCCATCGCTGGGTACAGGTGGCTTGGGGCAGGGACAATGTCTAACTTCAGATATACAGCAGCGATGAAGACGGTTTGTTTTTCACTCCGAAATGCCTTGTTGCTTCAAGTTGTGTGTGGTCTGCTTTAGACAACTCCCTGCGAAAACCCTAAACTCTGAACCCCTGGACGGAACCCGACAACCTCATGTGGGAACCTGATTACGAAACCTTGGGCCTTTGTTAGGTTTCCTTATATGAATCCTTCTGTTTTGGGGTGATGTGCCCAGGGTTTCTTAATTAATCAAGCTCCTACATTAAACCCTAAACCCTAAACCGAAACCCTAAACCCTAAACCCTAAACCCAAAACCCTAATCCCTAAACCCTATACCTTAAACCCCTAAGATCCTTAACCCCCAACAAAAACAGCCACCCCCCGGGCCGTCTCCCCCTTCTGCAGGTAGCGCTTGATGATTCTCATCACGAGGCTGTTCCTCATTTTGGAGTTAGGATTCGGGCTTAGGGTTTAGGTTCAGGATATAGGGTTGAGGATTAGGGGGACCCTTGGGGATCTTGACCCTTAGCTTTAGAGACTTCAAACGCTTTGGGGTTTCAGCGCTAAGCCTTAATTATGGCTTCGTTCCGGTACTTCTACAGCTGAGGGCTTCAGGGTGGAAGTCCGAAGTTGAACCAAAACACGGGTTCAGGGATGTTTAGGGGTTTATAAGGGTTTACGATTTTAAGGTCTAGGGTTTAGGGGTTCAGGGTTTATGATTATAGGATTTAGGGTTTAGGGGTTTAGGGTTTATGATTTAAAGTTTAGGGCTTAGGGGTTTAGGGTTTATGATTTTAAGGTTTAGGGTCTAGGGTTTAGGGGTGTAGGGTTTAGGGGTTTATAGGTTGAGGGTGACCAACTTTGCTTGTGGTTTGGGGCTTCTTCTTATGAGGCTCCTGGGTTCGCGCGCATTGACATGCCGACGCTAGATTCGCTCTTTCCTTCTTCGACAGGGTTTAGGGTTTAGGGTTTAGGGTTTCGCTCTTTCCTTCTTCGACGCTTTTGGGGTTGAGCGCTCTTTGGTCAGGGCTGGGCGAGAATTCAGCCGAGGGCCACAGGCAAATCCTTCGGGGTTTGCGGCTTACCTGGACAATATAAGTTCTGTTTGAGGGTCCCTTATATTATGATTTCCGTATAAAAGTCCTTGAAAGGGTAATTAGGTTATTTGGGGTTAAGGTGGGATTTAGGGTTCAATGAACTGCTGCGTCTGCTGCCGCAGCGACCTGGTTGAAATGCCAGTGCCGCTTGCGTGCTCTGGCGCCGCTTGCATTTCAGCGTGCGTTCGGTGGCGGTGGAGGTAGCCTCCCTTAGTGTCTGACGGCTTCCACTCCTGTCCATGGGTTTCCCGGCGGAGGTCGTCGTCCTCGTCGGCAGCAAAGCCGATTAGATTCAGCAGCTGACCACATGCTTTTGAAGGCTCAGGAGCTCGACGCACAAGCCGCGTCGGCCTAGACCCCATAATATAGGGGGCCTTAATAACTAGAATACGTAGGGTGCTGGGGCCCATTATACTACAAATATAATCACACAATATTGGCAATTATTTATAGGTCCCGATAGTAATCAACCCTAAGCCTTACAACTCTGAAACCCAAACCTGCAACCCCAATGTGTAATTGGCGGTCACTGGCTTCTGCTGAATATGAGACCTTGCGAACAGGTGAAGTTCTGCTTCGGGATATGAACCGTCAGCTATGTTCCAGACTAACTAACCTCGGGCCTTAGAAATCAAGGATGTTTTGGGGTGTTACAGGGGCCTGTATCATTAGAATAGGAATCTATCTTGCGGAGTTTCAAGAAAGCACAGATTATCATTCCGGCCGCCTACGTTAAATCTGCTAAGGGCATTAGAAGTTTCGGATAGAGGATTTAGGGCATTTAGGGATCGGGCTCCGAAGAAGGACCCTCATGTAGAACCCCACACATACACACGGCAAATCCCCTTCAGCTCTTCTTCAAAGCGAGTAGCTCAGGCATACAGAATGCGAATGAAACCCCAGCAACCCCTCTGCAATCACTTGGGCTGTGCTTGGATCCACATCCCAAAACCCTAAACCCTCAGCCCTAAAATCCCAAACCCTAAACCCCAGACCCTGGAACTTGATAGAGAGGAATGAACGGCTAGTTACAGGGTCAGTTGTGGTAGATATACAGCGTACGGACTCGAACATCAGAAAGCTCATCGCCGAGGTAGGGCAGTGACAGCTGCGTCTTCGGAGTGATTGCCTGGTGACTCGCTATCCAAACCCTAAACCCTGCAAACCCTACGGTGGATGATATAAATCCTGCATTACCCATAAAATAAGGAATCTACCATAATTCCCATAGTTCATGGTCCTTAAGGTAATGCAGGATTTATATCACAAAACCCCCTATAGATCCCTTAAAGGAGGCCCTTAAAGGTACCCGATATATATATATATATATATATATATATATATCACCAACCGTAGGATTTCGGACTGAAGCAACGAGTTTCGGGGCTGAAGCCCAAGCCCTAAACCTTACGACCTGAAGCCTTAAACCGGTTTCGGGCTTGGGGTCAAGGGCTTGGCATCGGAGGGCGTTAAACCCTAAACCCTAACCTGACTTGAGTCTAGAATTTGAGGCTTGTGCTTTTATACGGCCGCCACGGTTCATGATAGAATTCCTGCATTACCCAAAATAAGGATTATACCATAGTTCCCATAGTTTAGGGCCAGGGTCCTTCAGGTACTGCAGGATTTATATCATCAACCGCATGACCCTTAGGCCGTGCTAATCGGGCCTTAGGGTTTAGGGTTTAGGGTTCAGGGTTTAGGGGGCGAATAGGCTTCAGGGGCGGGTGTTTTGGGGCTTATAGGTTCTAGTGCTTTGATGTGTTCATGTCTTAGACACACAACTTAAAGACAAGAATCCCGAAGACGGAGCACGCATCTGTCGTTTTGTAGATGGCAAGAAAACGCACAATAGGGTTGTCGGGCGACCCTGTGATCCCAATGCAAGCCTGCCCGGAACATGAACGACTACTATTCAACTGCTAGCGCCTCCTATA
The DNA here is from genome assembly GCA_905221615.1 of Symbiodinium sp. CCMP2592. NCBI lineage: Eukaryota > Dinophyceae > Suessiales > Symbiodiniaceae > Symbiodinium > Symbiodinium sp. CCMP2592. The sequence goes on from CAJNDT010003235.1 coordinate 196,905, forward strand.
CTGAATCCTAGAGGAATAAGTAGCATGAGTTGTTGTGAACGAACTTGTCCAAGGAAAGCACTGTTAAAAAAAACAGACCCGACCCTAAGAAGCCTCAGCCCTAAAACCACATCCCTAAAGCACTGGAAATCCTCGCAAGACCCTAGACGTACCGGTGGTCTACATTTTTCAGTGCTCCCTTAATCAGTAGGGCAACCGCTTTCCTATTTCCCAGTGCCCAGTTCTAACTTATCTACCGAGGAGGGCTGCAACTCGAAGCGAAGAGGCTAAGAAGCAAAGGGGACACTTCTGCGGAACCGAGACACACCAAAAAATGCATTAACAAAAATGCCGAATCCTCATGGCGCCCGTGTGAAACCTGATAAAAACACCTCAGGGTACCTGTAGCACTGTAGCCCAAAGCCGACCATTCGAAGACTCCTCATGAGATAATGTTCTTAGAATTGCAAGCCACAACAAGGAGCCCTGAAAAGGAAGGTTTCTACAGCAAGAGGTGCTCCACATGGGTGGCTGTTAAAAATTAGGGTCCCTTTGGGGATCCTGATTACAAACGCGGCGCCTAATATTTAGGGTACCGAAAACAGGGACCCTAAGTGTGAGAACCACCCACATGTCTCAGGTTGGAGCCGGATTGTCCGCCGCATCGGGATCCTCTGCCTGCCAGCCGGTGCAAGCGACAGGGACTTGGGATTTGAGATCTTTAAAGGGGTCTATAGCGAATCTATAGTAGTAGGGTTCTATGAAATAGGGGCCTGAATAATTAGAACAAGAATTTTGGGGCCCACTATACTATAATTAAAATAAGGAGCCCCCAAAAACTGTATTCGCAACTATTTAGGCCCCTATATTCGGGTTTCGGGCTTCGGGAAGCCACCCAGAAAAAAGAAGAAACCCTAAACCCCGAAAGCTGTACTCGCCAAACCCGGAACTCTCAACGCGGCGAAGGCTTCCAAAGCTCAGGGCTCGATCTTTGGGCGCAAGAAGCGAGAACCTGATAAGAAGTGGGGTTCGAGGTTCGTCTTTTCAAGACCCGGTGTCCCAAAGGGTCCAAGTCACGAAAAAGGAGGGACCCTTAATAAGGACCCCTAGGTATACACCCTTAATATAGCCATTATATACCCATTATATAGCCCATTATAGGGTAGGGGTCCCCATTGAGGGTCCCTCCTTTTCCCCGTTGATAGTCGAGAGTAGACTTCTGCGGGCCACACAAGTACTAAGTAGCTACTCTTTTGGTACTTGGACCCTTTGGGCAGGTGGACTTCAATACTCCGCGGATCAGCCCCGGCTTTGCGAAAGTGGCTTGCAAGGGGTTTTTAAGTTAAAGTTGAAGTGATGCCGTGTTGAGGGAAAGGGCAAAAACAGTTCGGTGTGAGCCGAATCTGAAAATCATGATGCAAACCAATCAGTCCGGAAACTGTACTTGAACCTTCTGAAGGGATACCCGGTGAGTCAAGCAACGCATGGAGTCAGGAACCCTGTAATATAGGGGCCTTAATTATTGCCTATACTGTTTTGGTGCTTCCTCACTATAATATATAGTAGATTATACCCCTAAAACTTTTTCAAATTACTAAGGCCCCTATCTCCCTACTATACAGCCTTTCAGAGATCCCCGATAGACCCTTTTAATCCTTAAAGGAACCCCTATTTCTAAATATGGGTGGTTGTCAAAATTAGGTTCCCACCTAGGGTCCCCATTATAATACGGCACCTAATATTTACGGTACCCAAAAAACTATACATTAGACCCACGCCCTGGGGGATGCTCAGCTGCGGGCCCTCGCCCGCTTCTCAGCTGGGCTTAGAGCAGATCCCTCGGCGGGAAGATGGCTTCGAGGTTTTAAGTTTGCGGGTGTTTGGCGGGGTTCCTGTAAAGGGATGCATAAGGGCTCTATAAGGGATCTATAGGGTTAGGGCTTAAGGTTTTGGAGTTTAGAGCTCTGGGGGTTTAGGGTTTAGGGTTGATTCTTGATGGTAGGATTAGGGTTTAGGGTCGTAGTCTTGGGGCTCTGAAACGTATTTATGAATAGGTATCTCTTTAGGAACAATCGAGCTTCCCGCATTGCCACCTAGGGTCTGAGGTCTGATGGCAGGTTTATGGTTAGAAGGGACCTGGAAGGCTTTCAATCTCTGAGGTTGCATGGTCTGGGGCTTCGGGTTTCAAGGCTTCGACAGAGTTGTCTAAGGGTTTGTGATAAACTGCTTATGGGTTTAGGGACTCGTATGCTTTTTTTTTTGAGAACTGAACCTCTGGAGATAGAGGTTTTTGGAAGTGTGGTCATGGGATTGTTGCTCGGTTTGCTATCTATCTATCGAATTATCTGTCTAACTGTCTATCTGTTTATAACTATCTGCCGATAGCGTATCTATGCATATATATATATATATGTATAGAGAGATGATTATGTTTAGTGTTCGCGTTGTACATGTAGCCATACATATACAAATACAGGTACATGCACATACACATAAACATGTGCATGTGCAGTGCATGTTCATATACATGTACATATACAGAGGCACATGTACAGAAATGTGTAAATAGTAGAACTTCACATACATATGCATGTGCCCAGATGTGTATGCATGCGTGTGTACGTATGCGTGCCATGCATGTAATGCATGTAAGCATGAATGCATGCATGCAGGGAAGGAGGGATGGTGGTATGCCGTATGTATGTAAATGTGGACGGATGGTTGGAACCGTTTGAACCTCCCATGTTAAAAGGCCTTGTATTCCTCGAGAGCTTTGGGTACCACAGACTTCAAGCATCAAATGAATTTTGTAGGGCCTTGTCAATCTCTACAAAGTTTGTAAGTCAGTACCATTATCTAATATCAGTGTTAATAATTAAGACTATACAATATTCTGTATAATGGCCACATACAATGCCATGTCTGCTTCCCCGCCCAACTCAGCTGCGGTCTGACTTCCGCTTGGAGGCACCCGTGCCCTGCAAGCACACTGGGCATACGCCGCAGGGTAGCTCACGTCTTGAAACCCACACACCTTACGCCCTTAAACCCTAAACCCTGAACCCTACACCCAGACTGTAAAGCTTTGAGCTTCAAGATGTTTTCAATATACCCCACCACAATTCCCTAACGATCTAAATCCGGTGCTTACTGGGATGGTAGGCTGGAATGTCATCTAAGTTACCATGATGAGGCGATATGGGTGTTTCCGAAACTGGAGGGGTGGTACCTTATTTGGGGTCCTTATAATAGGGATCCTACTCTTTGGGGTGCTATACTAGGGTCCCCTATTTTCGGAAACTCCCATATGTTTTTTCTGTAGACCCCCGATTATAGCACTTTGGTGAGAGCTCACGATGACGTGATCGGCGAGTGCAAAAAAAAACAAAAAACACACGAACTGCCTTTCTGTGCGACATGTCGGCACGCTAAGCAGAACTATTCTGTAGCAAGAAAGGGGTCTTGCTAAGCATAATAAGGTTCCTTTCAAGGGTCTCTAACGGGTTACTATAAGGGTTCCAGGATATTGGGGCCTGCAGATTGGATGTCAAAGATACGTAGTCCGGACTGAAAGCTTGCAAACACCGTTCCAGCGCTCAGAAGTACCGCCTATAGTTCCCTTTGCAGCAACCTTCGCCCAAGCAAGCGTCCTGCAAGGTGGCTTCCACGATGTCTTGGTTAGCAAGCAAGACCTGCATGTGGGTGGCTGTCTACATTTTGGGTACCCTAAATAATAGGTGCCGTACTATATTAGGGACCCAAAAAGGGACCATAATTTTGACAACCACCCATGTGGCTGCTGATTTTCAAGCGCAATCGAGATGAGATTTTCTGAGTGTTCAAACCTGGGCTGGAAAGGGCTGGAGAGGGCAGTTAAGTCACTATACCTTCGGAGAGAAGACAAGCTTGAGAGTTTCAAAGATGAAGGACGCCGGAACAAATCCGAAAATGCAGATTGTTTGATACAATTGTATAAATAAGATACCCTACTTTCTGACACCCCTACACGGAGTTTGGCTCCAGTGATTACAGAGCTACGGTGATCTTGATGATCGTGTATCACCACGTGCATGACATCGTAAAGCCTTCGAACCATCAAGCCAAAGAGCCAAAGCTGTAAGGTTTAGGAGCTTAGGGGTTTGGGCTTTAGGCGTTAAGGGCTTCGAGTTTATAAGAGTCTAGAGATTGGGGAACCCCACCACCTTCCGTGTTTGGGGAATTTTCTCCAAACAATATGCAACCCTTAAAGAAACATGGTTTGGGGTTTCCTTTGGAAGAGCCCCATACACTCGAGCCTGCTCTGCAGCCGATCTTTCCGCAGCCTGGCTGGGGCTCTTAGGGGTTACCTAAACTCCCAATAGTCTGTGAAATAATGACCCAAAACCTAAAAAAGGGCCATAAGTCTGCGTATAATTATGGGGGTCCAGGATGAGTCACCTAGATGAGAGGCTTGAGGTTCAGGGGTTGTGCTTTAACACCGTTACAAAACACAAGACAACATGACACAGCATACCGCTATAAAATGGCATGGGTATGCACACGACTGCATATCCATGCATGCACAGCAACAGGTCTTCAAATCTAGTCCCAAGAATCTGCATCCAAGCATATGAATCCTCCTGTCCCCGGTATATAGAATGTGTGTATATATATATATATGTATTTATGTATGCATGTATGATGTATGTATGTATGTATGTATGTCAGCAGATATACATACATACATACATACATGCATACATACATGCATACATACATGCATACATATACGCACACAGCCGCTTCAATAGCTCCTCTTCAAAGGGTCGACAAAGAATGCTCATTGCGGGGTCAGGTAAGGCGTAAAAGATAAAACCCTCAACCCTAACCCCAAACCTCTGTGTGTCTGGACCTAACGGGTTTGGGTTTGGGATTTGAGGTTTAGGACTTGGGATTTCGGGTTTTGGGGACTAGGTAGGTTTAAGAATGATGTAAGTCAAAAGCCACTTGACAGTTCAAACCGGTTTAGGGTGTAGGGGTTTAGGGGTTTAGGGGTTTAGGGGTTTAGGGGTTTAGGGTTTAGGGTTTAGGGTTTAGGGTTTAGGGTTTAGGGCCTAAGCCCTAAACCTGCTTCGGACTCTCTCCTGGGAACATGGACTTCATGCAGTGTGTGAGTTTGTTCAGACGCAGCAAAGTACTTAGACTAGGCTGTTCAGTAACCTGGGAAAAAGTATATACCTTTTTAGGCTTCTTATTTTAAAATAGGAACCCAGAAACCTGAAAGTAAAAAAGTGTACCACTGAACAGCCTGGTAGAGTTTCAGTTTGAAGGGGTAGTCAAACATGCAAAGGGTCAAAAACTTTCTTGCTGTAAGACAGCAACCCAAAGAAAACCCTAAACCCTAACCCCAAATCCTAAACCCTGGCCTAAACCCAAAACCCTAAACCCTCAACCCCAAACCCTAAACCCTTGCACCTTGGCATCGGAGCAAACTTCACCGGCATATTCGGAGCCTCACAAAAAGCCCACGATGCTTCGGTCTCTTTTTAAAGCCCTACTTGCTGGGTATCATGGGGGAACTAAAGGTTAACCTTGCTTTGTTGTGTAGGGCTTGTATAGGGGCTATACTAGCCAAAAAAGGTTAAAGCGCGACGTGGAATAAGCTGGGTCCCCAGCGAAAGGAGTGAGACGAGCTTCGCGAATTTGCGAATCAAGCTCAGAAGTGTTGTGGGAAGCAGGCCGGCAACGGACAAAAAAGGGGATAAGAGGTGAGAGAACACCACTCATGGCTGGTGTCAGCAAAGGTATCAGCCAGGTGCAGGACAGACTATACATAATCACTATCATGTTCATGATCCTGACATTCATCAAGCCCGAGCCCTAAACCCTAAACCCTAAACCCTAGACCCCAACCCAAAGACACGTACGGAATCATCGTGCTGTCGGATAGAAGCTGTACCTGGCAACAGTGCAGGGTACTTTGGCTCCAGCACGTGTTCCTTAGGGACGAAATGAGCCCTAAAAGGGTTTAAGGTTCATATAACATATAGGGATTTCATAGTATATGGGTATTGGGCCCCTACTTTTAAGGGTCATTTGGTATGCACAGGATGCAGTGCTCTTGCAGAGTTCCTACTTGGAGGCCCTTTTGACTTAGTAAGTCTACTTAGTATCCCCTAGAAACCCTATTATAATCCCCATAACTTACCTTACTAACCCTACTTACTAAGTCAAAGGGGCCTCCAAGTATAGAACCCAATCAAATCCCATCAACCCTTGCAAAGCCCAGCAAAACCCTAAGCCGCTTTCTCCCAGCACTGGCGAATTTCGGTTCGTGTGTACTGACCTGCACGTGAGCTCACAGCGATGTCGAGCCTTCACTCCGAGGGTAGGGTGTAGGGTTTAGGGTTTAGGGTTTAGGGTTTAGGGTGTAGGGTTTAGGGGCTTCGCGGTTTTGAGAGCGACTGTCTTCCAGTCACGTCAACCCGAAACCCAAAGCCTCAAGCCCGACACGAAAGGGCTACACTGACTTAGCTAGTGCCTAATCGGCTACTATTGCAAAACACTCTCAGACCTTCAACTCTGAATACCTAAGCCCTACCTTAACCCCAAACAGCATACCTTTTTAAGGACTTATATCAGGAAATCATTATAGGGAACCCTAAAAAGGAGGTTCTATAGGGTCCAGGTACACCCGATTAAGCACCCTTCAGGGTCCAGTTTCCTGAAGCACCTCTAAACACGATAAAATTAACCCGACAATCCTGAGCCTCAGCCTCAGCCCTGACAAACAAACAGGAAAACCGTAGAGAAACTTTCTTAGACGAGGTCGAGAACCCAAGCACAAGGTAGCAAAGTATGGAGAATTCCTTCTAAACACTATGGGTAAGTACCTGCTGTTATTCAGGAAGTCACTGCCTCATTGAGGAGATCCTTATATACTTTTTTGTACCGGCCTTAATAATTAGAACAGGGGTTTTGGGCCCCATTCTACTATACTTATGATTAACAAGGACCCCGCCCAAAAAATAGTACTGGCGATGATTTAGGCCCCTACATTACTGTTTATGGCCCTGCAGCAGGGCCCCCAATCGGATACACTGTCAAGCGGGCTAAGGCCCTGACCGTCCATGCACCCCACGGTCACGACGCATTGGTACCTGGACTCCGAGCAGGGTCACCCAAACATGTGTTGGTCATGGTAAGCCAAAACCCCAAGGCCCTATGTCAACCCTAAACCCTAAGCCCCTATATAAACTCAGAGTCCCAAAGCACCATATAAACCCTAAACTCCTATGTAAGCACCCAACCCCAAGCCCTTATGTAAACCCCAAGCCCTAAGCTCCCATGTAAACACTAAACCCTTACTCTAAAACCTAAACCTTAAATCCTGAACCCTTACTCTAAAACCTAAACCTTAAACTTCCTGAAACCCTAAACCCTTGCTCTAAAACCTAAATCTCAAAACCTAAACCCTTACTCCAAAACCCAAAACGAGCTGGAGTCCCTCGGCTGGAGCGCCACGCGGGAGCTGCTATAGGAAACTCCAGAAAGTTGGAATATGGTTTCATGGTAGGATACCCTAGAATCTACCATAGAAGGGTTAGGATAATCATATTCCAACTTTCTGGCTTTTACCTTATGGTCCGCGAAGGGCTTTCGCGGGTAGGTGCCCAGACACTCCAATATCCCTTAATTAAGGAATATATACCTTTAATTATTGTAGGATCCCTAATATGATTTAAGGTATACTCCTTAAACAAGGGATATTGGAGTCTCTGGGTAGAAGAAACTGCCAAAAGGCGTACACAGTTCGCTGTAAGGCAAAGATTCATGTCGGGCCGCAAATGGCACAGAGACCGTGCTGCAGTTCTGCAAGCAGTCAGCAACAGCAGGCGCATGCAGGGCAGCAGCTACACCCTAAACCCTAAAGCCTGCCTCAGATAAAGACGACGAAGACGAAGTCATAGCTGGCAGCAATGGCGTCACACGAGAGTGTGGCCAAGCGTCAAGACCAAGACCCCTTTCAAGGGTATAGGGCTTAGGGTCTTAGGTTTCGGGGTTTAGGGTTTCAGGTTTAGGGGTTTAGGGTTTGCATAGGGGGCTGAGGGTTCAGGGTTCAGGGTTTAGGGTATTGGTTCACCAAAAGAAGGAGCTGGACTTCAGGGTCCTGGTCAAGTGGGCCTTCAAGCTTACACCATATACGACAAATATGAGTCACAATATAGTCATACACACAGCGACAGTCACAATATAGTCATACATACAGCGGCATACACCCCTGCGTTCTAAACCGAAGTGTTATATTTGGGACTTATGAAGGGTTCCGGTTTTACGGTTTCGAAGTTCAAGACTCGCGATTCAAGGTTAAAGGCGTTGGGCTTGTGGGATCTTGGGTCGCGGCATGTGTTGACGAGGGTCAGAATAGGGGGTCAGCCTAAGCCCTACACCCCTAAACTTTTAAACCTTAAACCCCTGAACTCGAAGCCGCCAAAACCTGAGCCCTAAGCCCGAAATAGACCGTGGCTCGGGCCGAAGACTTGGAGTTAGTGGAAGCTGGCCCAGGCCGAATCCATTGGAGTGGGGCTTAGAGCCTAGTCGGGTTGTGGAGGGTTTTTCTCCTTGCACAAAGATGAACGGATTTCCAATTCCTTTGACTACGAGGTACTAGAAAGATTCTAGTAGCCTCGGGGCCTTGGAAATTTGGGAACCCTAAACCCTGGAACGCTGAACCCTGAACCGTAAACCCTAAACCCTGAACACTAAACCCTAAACCCTGGAACTCTGAACCCTAAACCCCAAGCCCTAAACCCTAAACCCTAAACCTAAACCCTAAACCCATCCACCCCGGACTGCATGTCCAGAGTTCCTGGGTCCCGGGCTCCGATGCGCCGTAGCGACTCCTGACTCAGGCTTCCGTCAACGATTCCTTTACTTGGAGGGTCGGGGGCCGGGGCGTTAGGGATCCGTAAAGGGGTTCCTTTAAAGGGATCTAAAAGGGATCTACAGGCTCTAGGGTTTAGGGTCTACTTCGAGGGTCTTTAGGGGACTTAGTAAGTAGGTAGGAAGTAAACTTATGAGTACCCTAAAAGGGACCCTAATTGGGGTTATGGTACTTATAAGTCCCTAAAATGACTCAGGCTTCCGTCCCCAAAGGCTAAATGTACCCATATAGTAGGTACTTAGGCCTTAAAGTAACCATACAGGGACCCCTTTAAGGCCTAAGTACCTACTATATGGGTACATGGAGCCTTAGGGGTCAACGATTCCTGTAAGCGTTTAGGACTCAAACCGTTTATGCCAAAGTCCCCAAACCCCAAAGTCTAAACTCTAACTCGTTTACGCTGAAGCCACAAAGCTGAAGCGCGAAAAACCCTCATTCTGAAAGAGCTGTTCCTAGGTTGGCCCCTCAACAAATCTGAAAACATCGTAAACAAAGATCCTCTTAAGCCCGGTAAGGGAAATGTCAAAATATCTCGAAAGCCTACCTAGTTTCCGGCTTCACAGGCTCCAACGCACCAGCACGTCCAAAGCTTAGGGTTGAGAGTGTCGGGTTCAGCCGTTCGGGATCTACAGTACCTAGATGTACCTAGGGGGTCTTAGGGTTTAGAGTTTCATGGTCAGGATCTGTAGTCTGGAAGCGTAGGTACCCTACAGAAAGGGGAGGCGTGTCTCTGTGGTGCATGCAGAGCTTCATATAAGCACTACGTCGGAAATGCTCAATATTGGGAATACACATCTAGATCCTAGATGGTCGTAGACCCTAGAAGCCTTCGTCTGTTGGAGCCACAAAAGCCGCGGACTTTCCTATGGCAGCCAAGGCTCACAACGTACTGTGCATCCTGCTTGGTGACCTGATCATCTTTGCAGGGCCCCGGCGAGCTAGTATAGGGACCTTCATAACCACCGATACTACATTTTAGGAGGGTTTCCTCGTATAACTATCTGGGTTGTGCTTGAAACCCTTTGAAAATTATTTATGAATAGGTTGCCTTTATAAGGAATTAAGGGAAACGAAAAATTATCCCAAAGCACAACCCAGTTATGGTATATGATGCCCCAAACCCCGATTCGCCCCCATATTAATTAAGGTTTAGCATTTGGGAGGCTGGCAGGATTAAGGGTCCAGAGTTCAGGGCTCGAGCTTTGGGGCAGGTTTAGGATTTCGGGGTTCCGGAACGAAGTGAGAAGAGGGTTCAGGGTTTAGGGATTTAGGGATTTAGGGTAGGGCTTTCGGGTTTAGGGTTTCCGGGTTTAGGGATTTAGGGGCTTAGGGTTTATGCAGCCTGCTTCAACAACCGCACAAGACGATAGGAGATCGCGACCCCCCGCCACACTTCGGATGCTGGTGGGTACATAGGAAGCAATTTGCAAACTGAAGACAAAGAGCAAGACTCAGAAAGACAGCTCGAGTCAGAACCGTAGCCATAGCCAACTGCCTGGGTCGTTGCTACTTTCACATAATGGGGCTTGGGTCCATATAAGGGATCCCTCAAAGGATCCTTCAAGGTAGCGTAGGGCTTCCGGCTGCTTTTGAATTACTCTGCACTGTCACCCCAAACGACCATGTCTCAGACCCGAGAGCCGCCGAAAGCCAGAAAACATCCATAAGCTTGCTACAGAAAACCTTGCAATCTTAAGGCATTTACCCAGAGGCCCCATAGTAGCTTCTTTTTGGGATTGCCTTATGGGATTCTATATATGAACCCCAAAAAAGAACTACTTTGGGGCCTTTTGGTAGTGGTTTAACGGCTTAAGGCCTTGGCCTAAACCCTTAACCCTAAGCCCTGTTAGAAGCAGCGAGCCTGTGGCATGTGCTCCCTGAGGTCGGCACGGGACGGCCGCAGTACTTCTGGAGGAACTCATTCAGCTGCGACCTTGGACGCTTAGCATAAACCCCTAAACCCTTAACCCTTAAACCCCAAAACCCTAAACCCCTCAACACCAAATCCTTAAGCCTCTTCCCTAAACGGCTTCGGGTTTAGGAGCGAAGGCTGCTTGTCAGCATCAGGTTATTCTGGGAAATCAAGATGACGGCCTGTTCCCAGAGACTCCAATACCCAAAGGCCCCAAAGTAGTTCCTTTTTGGTGTTCATATATAGAATCCTATAAGGTAATCCCAAAAAGGAACTACTTTGGGGCTTCTGGCTATCCCTTACCTAAGGAACATTCCTTAAATCACAGGACGATCCCTATTCTGATACAAGGTTATTTTCCTTAATTAAGGGATATTGGAGTCTCTGGGTTCAGACTCTGACAAAGAAAGAGGAACGCCTTTCAGGATCTGAGAGATCTAGATCAGTGAGCTGAGGTCTAAAGGCTTTAGGCTTTCGGGGTTGACATTGGGTGCTTGGGTTCAGGGGTTTTAGGTTGATTAGCGGGTCAATACTCGCTGCGTCAAACCCAACATCAGCACCAGCAGTGAGCGATGGCTGATCATCCCAGGCACACACCTCGCGGTCGGGCCGTCCTGTGACCTTCTCAACGTGAGAAACGTTGAATGAAGGGTCCTTGTGCAACCCACTGAAGGACGAAGGACAAATTGGACTGCTCGTTTCCAGCGACAGAGGCACTGGCATACAGAGACTCAAACGCTGAACCTACAGCGTGGACCCCAAGATGGGAGAGCCTATAAGCGGGCCACCTGTCGCTTCAAGCACGAAAAGTTTTCGTGCTGTTTTAAACGATCATCGTGGCGTTAGCTTCGAGTGTCTGCCTCATTTTGGACAGCGAGCCCTTGGTCCCGCCGGGATGGAGCCGATAAAGAACCACGCTCAAGTCTCCATGGAGTATGGTGTCTCCGAGCCACGCTGTACTGCCAACATATGAGTCAGCGTTGCCATAAAACGCAGCCACAACTGGGATTTTTGGGGGAATAGGGTGTTGTTTGGTGGCTCAGGGCTTAGGCACACACTTTTCACCCTTGTCAGAAGCCCTCTGGCCGGAGGCAAGAGCAACCCTGAATCCAGCACCAACATGTCTGGCGGAGTCTAGCTAGAGTCTAGAGTCCAGCGGGTCTATGCAGTCTATGCATGAGAAGACTGGTTGCTCTGTTGTCACACCCCATCAGGCAGTAAAGCATACAATTCACAATACCCAAAACCCAATAAGACCCTAAACTCTGTATCTAGACACAAGCCCCACACCCAACACCTCAACGGCCGTGAGACAACATCAACTCGAGCACGACGCACCCCGAACTTCACAGTCGTGCACCCCAAACTCTAGCTTCATTCAGAAGTAACCCAAACCCTCCGATATCCCTTAATAAATTAGGGAATATTCCTTAAATCTTGGAATCTCTGGGTAGTCTTGGTAGATACCTGAGCCCTGCCCAACAACATCAACTCAAACACGAACGGTCGCAAACTCCTCCCAATGCACTCAAAGCCACCTCATTCAAATCCTATCCCCAACCCTGAGCAGAATTCTTAAATACAAACCGTAGACCCTAAACCCTGAATCCTATAAACCCTAAGCCCTATAACCTTACGACCAAACTCTGCGCACTTGCCCCTGCTCGAAACCCTAGAAACCCTAAACCCTGAACCCTACACCCCTAAACTCGGCCCTAACCCTAAACCCCTGAAGCCATAAACCCCCAATGCCACAACCTGAACCCTAAACACCTAAACCCTAAACCCCTAAACCCCAAAGCCACAACATGAGGCAGGCGCTTGTAATCGCCCATTCCTTTTCGAGCTTCGGGCTGCTTCTGATTCTTAGACTTGGCTAACCAGTGGTTTTGGGTGTTCCCTTGGCTCTTTAGCTCCTCATTTACGAGGGAGTATCGTCATCCCTGGCTCCTTAGCTCCCCCCATATCAATGGTCAGTTGTAAACGGTTTAGGGCTTCAGGGTTGTAGGGTTGTAGGATTTAGGGTTTTAGGGTTGTTGTGTTAGAGGTTTTAGGGTTTTGGGGCTTGGGGTTTTAGGGGCTTAGGGTTGGAGTGTGGGATCTGCGTCGCTGGTGCCACTCTTTGAGAGTTCTAAACACGGTTCTGTAAGAGTTTTAAAACGTGCGTAGGGTGTTTTAACATACATTTGTGAGTCAGTGAACTCTAAGGAATAGTTTTACGAGTTTTCCAGGTCCTCTGATACAAGTCTGTATATTTCCCAATTCTGCATACACACATCATGGGCTAAGGTCCATCAAGTCTAGGGTAAACACGAGGTGCGAGTCGTGCTTCGCGTTTGGAGTGTACCTGAACCGAATCAAGGGGGTCATGTTCGGACCTTCAGTCCAAGTGCTGACAAGCCCGAAGTGCACCCAAACCCTTTGAACCCTGAGCCAACCCTGAACCCTAAACCCTTAACCCCAACACCCAAACACTTGAACCCTTGATGATGGGAGGCCAAATGGGCCAAAAGGTGGGTTTAAGATTCTTGGGGTAGGGATTCCTTAATATGAACCCTATAATATTAGAACCCTAATCTCTACTAAACCCCCATAGGCTAAAACCCCCTTTGGCCTCGTATGAGCTTAGCCTGCTTGTTGGGTGTCATGGGGAACTCAAGGTTAACCTTTGGGTTATACAAGGATTATATAGGGACTATACTACCCAAAGAAGGTTAAAGGATACCTACTCTACTACAACGGTTTTAGCCTCGCAGAGACTCCAATATCCCTTAATTAAGAAATGACCCTTAAATCATGTTAGGGATCCCATTATAAATTTAAGGTATATTCCTTAATTAAGGAATATTGGAGTCTCTGGGCTCCTATGACTTGAGCCCTAAACCCCAAACCCTCAGAAGTCTTCCCCCAAATCACACACAGACAGGCCTGACGCGGACCCCGAGGTTTCCCCAGGCCCAGGCACTTAAAACGAAGGCCTTACGGTTGATGATATAAATCCTGCATTACCTTTAAGGGCTCTAAACTATGGTGTTTATGGTACATTCCTTATTATGGGTAATGCAGGATTTATTTATCAACAAGCGTACTTAGGATATAGGGCCTTTGGGGCTAAGGGGATAGGGCCTTTAGGGTTTGCAACCCCTGGGGTTTAGGCTTATGCATCCGATTGGGGGGGGGTTTGAGTTCGCTGCAAAGAACGGGAGCCCTACCTGAACCCGAACAAAGAATCTACCTTTTTCAGAGGGCTCCCTATCCTAAGCCCTATAAACCCTAAACCCTACCTGAACAATAATAAGGAACATGCCTTTGAATAGGGCCCGCCACTTTGGCTTCTCCTTCTTGAAGACCTTTAAAGGTCGGTGTTATGGGGCTAAGATGAACCCTGAGCCCCACTCCACAGGCCCCCGAAGAGCAACAAGGCTGAATCACGCCCAGTTCAGGGTTTAGGGATCACAGCAGGCCTGCAAGCTTCAGCAGCTGCCGGGAAGCGCAAACAAAGCGTGTTACAGCTTACGAGATAAACTCTACACTTTGCATTGGACCTACGGCTTCGGGTTTGTGGTATACGGGTGTGCCCAAAACTCTGTTAAATGCACTGCCGCTCCTTGACAAGACGAGACATACTTGCCGATGTCTGGGCAAGTTATCTAGGCTAGCTGCCACAGTCCTGAACACTGCCTTCCAAGCACCCTGTTTCTAAATCCTGAACCGCTGAGTCGCTTTGAACTTTGCTCGGCAGCAAGTCACACTTCTGCTGCTTCGTGAGGAAGCGATATTCCGAGCCTAAACCTTTCACCCTACGGCCTTCAGGGCTCAGGATTTAGATTCCGGAGCTCTAGGTATGAAGCCAAGAACCCTCGTCAGTTAGCCCAGCAAGGCACATCACGCTACCTGGAAAAGCTATGAGCCCAGCGGCACCAGGTGCGAACTTGGCTGCAATAGGACCCGGCATGCCAAGTTGTTCCTAAGAGTTCAAGCTATCTATCTATTTGGAAGTTTCTGAAAATTTGGGGTACCTTATTGTGGGGCTCCTTATGATAAGGATCCTATTAT
>CAJNDT010003235.1:216774-364274 GCA_905221615.1 Symbiodinium sp. CCMP2592
TAAAGAGGGGTGTGATCTTTGATCTGCTGGGATGCCTGGGATGACGCGATCGGTTGTCAACATGGAATGGCTGCATCTGGTCCGACTTTCGAATCCTTGCTCAACTAGACCCAAATTGGTAAGCGCTCGAAGCCCTAAGCCCAAGAACTCTGAACAATCGAAACCTTAAGATCCCTCGAAACCATAAGATTCCTCGAAACCTTAAGATCCGTTTATGCCGCCCTGTTCTAGAAACCTCATGGATCCCTTACAGAACACCCTAAGCTCTAAACCGTAACGCCTGAGATCCAAATCCCTGAACCCTAGACCCTAAACCCGTCCAGAACCCCAAAGGGTCCAAGTAATAATATTGTACATACTTTCGGGTCCCAGGTGCCTACTAAGTACCTACTATAAGGTACCTGGACCCTTTGGGAACCGTCGTAAATCAGAAGCCACCTGCTCTCGCTCCCGCTCGGCTTTCTCAGCCTCCCTCTTGGCTTTGAGCCGTGCCCTGGTTGGGTTCAAGGGTTAGCAGTGAAGGGTCTAGGCTTTAAGGTTTCGGGCTTAAGGGTTCAAGGGTTCAGGGTTAGTAGGAAAATAGACTGTCTGCTTCAAGGTTTAGTTTAGGGTTCAGGGGTTGGGGCTGCAAGGTTTGAAGGTTTCAATAGGGTTATGTTTGAAGGCTTCAATATTTGGAAGTTTAAGGCGTTCCGCTTGGAAGCCTTGAGTCTTGTTACTTAGATGGTCCAGTGCGGGGGGCCTTAATAGAATGACCTGAGTGATCAGAGCTGGTTTTGGTGGACAGCATGGTTATGCATGGTGCAGTTATCGCCATAAGGAACCCTACAAATGACATTTCTACGAATTTAAGCCCCGCTGTTAGGGTCGGGTGCGTGTGCGCAAGCAGCACACGCGAACCCTGCAGCTTATCGCCTGACTCCTACATCCCTAGCACAAGCAAACAAACACAACCACAAAACAAAGAACAAACCAACCAACCAACCAACCAACCAAGCAACCAAGCAATCAACCAACCAACCAACCAACCAACCAAACAAACAAACAAACACAAAACAGCACAACAGAACAACCAGGCGATCAACAAAATCAACTATCACAGAAGCAGGCAAGCAGGCAAGCAGGCAAGCAGGCAAGCAGGCAAGCAGGCAAGCAGGCAAGCAAGCAAGCAAGAAACTACATACCCACAAGCATACATTCATGCATGCATGTGCATGTACCTACCTACCTACCTACCTACGAATATGCATACAAACAAATATGTACATTACATACGGACAGGCTCCTAAACCCTAAATAATAAACCCTATAAGTCCTCAACCCTAAACCCTAAACCCCTAAGTCCTAGACCCTAAACCCTAAACCCTACACCCTACGCCACGGTGGCCCCGACGCGGCCTGTTTCTCAGGGCGCGTTTCTCCTGGAGCTCCTCCTCGGTCAAAGGCCCCTTCTTCCTGGCATCCCACTCGTTTCTTCAACAACCCTAGGGTTTAGGGTTTAGGGTTCGCACTTTCTAAGATATCCTCTTCTTCAATAACTCTAGGGTTTACGCTCTCGCAACTCGGGCAATCCAGACGAGGTTCTTGGTCGGCAACTGAACTTCTACAGGACTCCCCGATAGCAGCAGAAAAACAGCGAAACAAAGGTAAGGCCATAGACTTCGTGCTACCAGGGGAGTTCGAAAGGCCCCTCACATTGGAGAAGCAGAGTCCCTCCTATATCCCACCAGAAAACAGCGCCAACACAAGGTGAGGCCATGAAGGACGGGCTACAGGAGGAGGTTTAGGGTTTAGGGTTCAAACTTTCTAAGATCCTCTCTTCCTCGATGACTCTAGGGTTTAGGGTTTAGGGTTCAAATTTTGAAAGATAGGCCAAATATGTCAGGCCCAAAAGCTTAAGTGCTCCCCTTCTTCCCGGCATCGCAGAGAGGGTTTCTTAAAGGGATCGGCAAGGGTTCCTTAAAGGGATCTATACCGGTTCTATAAGGAAATTAAGGAATATGCCATAGAAACCCATAGAACACATCATTATAGATCCTACCATACTTAAGGAAGTTCGCCCCTTCTTCCTGGCATCCGAAGGACTGTTTAAGGTTTGGGGGTTGAGGAGGGTGAGGGCACGGTTAGGGGTTTAGGAGGTTTAGAGTTCGTGGGTTTAGGGGGGTAGCGGGTTTGGGGGGGTTTAGGGTCTCACGGTTTAGGGTTTAGGGGTTTGGGATGGTTCGGGGGTTAGGGGCTTCGGGGGTTTAGGGTTTAAGGGTTTGTGGGTTTCGGTGGTTTTCGTGTTTCGAGACATTCTGGGCTATTGCCTGGCTCCGAGTTTCAGGATCCAGCGAGTCTCAGGTTCAGGATGACGTTGGCAGAATGATGCAGAGTTTGTGATTGCCGGGGAGATGTTGGTGTTCACGGTGTTCAAGGTTCGAGTTTAGGGTTTAGGGTTCGAGTTCAGGGGATTCATGCTCAACCTTCGGTCTAACTGCCGGAGGAAAGGACCAAGAGAGCCATTTTCAATACGTTGAATACCCCGAAAGCAAAGCCAGCACAGAAGCCAAGAGATCTCCTGACTCCGAACCCTACACCTGCCAAGAGCAGCGATTACAACTCAATCAAAAAGTCCATACGCTGCACTAGCTGCAGAAACGGTCTTTTGCGCGGTTCAGAACATGCTCCTTACTTAGGGTGAACCGCTGTGTGAGCATGCCTCAACCTCTAAACCCTAAACCTTAAACCCTAAGCACAAATGCTCCGCCTCTTCTTGCTCTCTTTCTCTTCATCCTCCCCGGCCAAGGCCTTGGCCTTGCGATGGGGGTAGGTCTCTAAACTAGGACCCGGTTTAGGTCGCCCAAATACCACTGCACCCTTATTGTTACAAGGACCCCTCTAAAGGGCCCCTACATTAGAAAACACTGGATGTTATAAACTCTGACGCTTTTCCCACTTAACGACGGGGGCTTCGGGAGCCCAACTTTGATTTCAATCCTACTTAGCGCTTAGAGGCTTGAGGGTTTAAGGGAGTGGATCCTACCATCTAGGATCCATGCCAGCCCACGTGTTGTTTCTAGAACTCCGCATGCCAAAGCGTCAAAACTACGTACATCGTCCCAAAGCCCTAATTCGGGGTTAATAGTTCGAGTAAGGAGCTGTAGGTCCAAATTGGGGTGACTGAGTTTCAGAAGGGTCTTGTGATTAGTGGCCTTAACAATCAGGCTAAGACCAGGGTGTGCAGGATATGAAACGCAAGGGGATGTTCAAACAAAGTCATATAATATGAATATAGCGGCTATGTGCCATTGCCACTGTTCGAACCAAGATCGAGAAGACCGTCCCGAGAACAACTGTGGCTGTAATGCCCCTGTGCTACACGTGTACCAAGCATACCAGAAACACGGTCACAAGCAGCAAGAATGCAACTCACACACAGCTGCGGTGGTAACAGCCGTAAACTGGAGCGTGGAACGCAACAACAATAACCCTACCCGAAAGCACTAAACCTGCAATCCTAGTAAACCGCAAATCCTGTAAGCCTGTAAGGTGACCCCTCAACCCAGTCACCCGCAAACCCCCTCAACCCTATTGCCGCAAACCCTAAACAAACCCCAAACCCTAAACTGGGAAGACTGAATGCCTCCGCTTCCTGCAGACTCTCCTTCTCGCTCTGCTTCAACTTCGCCTTGTCTTTGTTCGACATGAACCTGGGAAAGAGCGTAAGCTTTGTATTGCTTGGTGCTGGGCGGGGTATAAGGGTTCTATAGGGGCTTATGCTTGTCAAGGTGTGAGGAATCTGCGATTAAGGCACAGGGGTTTAGGCTCTGTGGGGTTTGCTGGGCTTGAAATGTCTTGACGGGCGAAGGGCCGATAAAAGGTTTTCCACGGTCAGGGACCTCCCAGGATTCTATAAGAGCTTTGGGCTTTGAAGCACTTAGGGTACTTAGAAGCTTCGTAGCGCTCTTGCGGAAGCTGAAGCGAGTTTAAGCTTGAGGGAGTAGGGGCTTCGTGTCGTGCTTTGGGGCTGTGGAGACTGTCTAAGGATCGCAGTGCTTTTTTACGGTTGCTCCACCGGTCTCCTCATATGGACCCAGATGGGGTACCTTCATTGTTTTGGGGCCCTTGTAAATACTCACAGGATCCGTGTATCCATGATTCATACTTTACATGGGGGGGGGGTCCTTTCTCGACGTTCGCTCTAGTGGGCATCCTCAAGTTGTGAGGGTCTACTCTTGGGTCCAGGGTTTCAGGGTTGATCCCCTGAATTCGAGGCTGTGTGTACAACCCTGGCCTTACATCATGACAGGCAGCCATTCTTTGGCTGGTCGTGCGGCAATGTCCTTCTTGTGCTTTTCCAAGTTGTCGGACCTCGTGTGAAATTGAGGCTTCAACCACTGCTCATTTCGTGGACTCAGAGGGTTTACAGGTTTTGGGACGAACGACATACGCTGGATCTTTTTTCGGATTTGGAGGTCAGTAGTTCAGGTGTAAAAGATGGAAAGATTGATCCAACCCTGAGCCCTTGATAGTCCAAGCACAATCAATGGTAGGCTGCTTACAAACCCCTTCCGTATGTTTGATCAAATCCGAAAGACAGGAAATGCAGCAAGCTGTGCTCGAGTTCGACCCCTGGTGCGAGTGCTATGTGTGTTTTACAACTCCGCACCAACACCAGCCACGTGTGAGTCTGTGTTTGCAGTTTCCCGGTAAAGCCTTCACTTCCTAAAGCCTAATCCTGGACTCCAAGCCCAAAGACTAAGATCTGACATGACTCGACTAAGCCCCAGAGCCCAAGACTAAAACACAGCTTAAGCTCAACATCTAAGAATCTAAGCAACGATGGCGTGCATTCCTTCGGAATAAGCCAAGACAACACTTCTACCCAAACCAACTGTAAAACTGAACAGGCTTGACTTTGTCTCATTGAACAAATAGCTCTAGGTCCACTCCCATGATGTTGAAAGGAAGGCCGTAGCTTGAAACTCATCAGCCTTTTCAAACTCCCAAGAACCCCAAAACCCTAAACTCTAGGATGCCCTAGAACTGCGAATTTCAGAAGGGTCTTCACGAAGCCTTCCGCATGAAGTCGTACCCTTCTTCCATGCATCGGTAAGCGTTGACTCACGATCTCAAGCGATGGAACCAAAATGTCGGACAGAATCTCTTCGGCACTTGGCCCGTTACCGGTGGAGAAGTCAGTTGGGTTCCGCGATCGGTGACTTTTAAGCCGTCCCAGCTTATTGCTTGAAATGAGATCCTGAGCACTCCCTGCGTCAGCTATCAGATGCTAGCTCTCGGACTTTGCAGAGGCGAGGCAGGGGGCTTCGAGATGTCTGGGAAACCTTAACCCTGAATAGCCTACCTTTTTAGGGTTCCCTAGTATGATTTCCTGATATAAGTCCTTAACAAGGTATGTTCTTCAGGGTTAAGGTACACCCAAACTACGTATCACCTCCATAACTACACGAAGCTCTTACACCACTGCTGTATGCATCCAAGCTGGCTTTCAACATCCTAGCGGTCCTAGCCGAAGTCAACACATCCTTTACATCTTGTGGACAAGGTTCAAGCCGTTTTCCTCAAAGGACTTCCTGTAGTTCCGGGACGCCATAGCTCTGGGCAACATCTTTTCCGTCTGGGGGCATGTTGATCAACACAGGTTCGATTTTATTCGGTCTAGGGTTTAGGGCTCTATAGGGTTGAAGCTTTAGGGTTCAGGGCTTGAAGGGTCTGGGGCTTTAAAGGTCTATCTTAAGGCACTACAGGGAAGCCTTTGCAAACAGTTCATGGTCGGTTAAGGCGTACTTGCCCTATACACTAAGCCTTAATCCCCAAGCCGTTGTGGTTTGCATGCATAACAATATCAACCGTGTAGAACCTAGACCCTAAACCCTCAAGCCCTAAGCCCTTAACCGCAAATCCGAAACCCTAAACCACAAAAAATACACCCTAAACCCAAATCCCAGCATAAGATGTCCACAGAAGACGCGGCTTTGTGGTACCTTTTTTGGGGACCACACTTTTGAGTCAGCAAATCGGCGAGTCGCAACTCCTGACCCGGCATGACCATCGGAAACATCGTCACAATCCCTGGGGCTCCAAAAAAGCCCATGGGTTTTGCAGGAAGGGTTCCCTGTAAAGGTGACTATAGTAAGCCCCGTGTAGTTGGAAGCCTCAGGCTTCCTGAAAAGGGCTCCTTAAAGGGCTCTGTAAGAGATCGATAGTAAGCCCCGAAAAGTTGGAAACCGGATTAAGGCCAAATAGCGCCGGGATTCCCTATACAATTAGTCTTAAGGATTGAGGCTATTGGGCTTCCAACTTTTAGGCTTCTGCTGTATTCCACCAAAAACCCAATACGACTGCCCCCAAGTTGTGTCTCGCAGCTTCGTACAGCAGGACCTGTGTTGCGGGGTTCCATGGCTCCGATCCTTCGACTGAGCAATCGGGATCTCATCGCAAATGGGCAATCCAGCTGCACAAAGGTAATCACCTACACCTTCTCAAACCGCCACCCATGACTCCTGAATTTCCACTGCCTGAACTCCCAAGCCCCGAATCACTTCCCTGTGGGCCTTGTCCACGGATTCTTCCTGGATGATGGCAGTTATGTCCTGCATGTTCTGGCTTAAACCCAGGGATCGAGACGAATCAGAAGCCACCTACAATACACGCAATCGCCAGTGCAGTCCCTTTTTGGTCACCTTGCTTTCTCATGACGCTAACCGCAACATAAAATTCATCAGAAGCAGGAACTACTACTGCTGATGCACAAAATCCTGCATTACCCATTATAAGGAATATACCATAGTTCCCATAGTTTAGAGTCCTTGGGGTCATGCAGGATTTTCTCCATCAGCCGTATGACTCCCATCCGTAAGTCAGGATCTCGGACCGATCTCTGCAGGCCCCCTGGGTTCTTGGATGCTAGACCCAAGAGTAACGTAGGAATAAAAAAAGGTGCCCTTTTCGGATTTAAAGGGGGTTATAAGGGAACCTGAACCCTAAAAAAAGGGAATAAGGGCCTACTCTGGGTCCTAGGATGTGTACCGCGATACACTCAGGCGAGACGAAAGGCCGTATCTGAACCATACCTGAACCCTGATTAACCTACCTGTTTAGGGTTTTTTATTATATAAAAGTCCTTAAAAAGGTAGGTTATTCAGGGTTAAGGTATGGAAAACCATCGTAACTGCCAAACCTCCGCAATAGATGCTTTGCTTCCCAGAATGCCCGGATTTTTCAATCCCGTATCAAGATCCGGGTCAAGTGTTCCAGTCTCTGGTTTGGATTTGGGCTTTTGGTTTCACGATCAGAGTCTGCATACGGGTGCCTGGGGGGACTGCCCACACTTTTCGTTGATGCACACACGGCAAATTGGCCCATAGAACGACGTCAACACCCCTGGCTGCTTTCTTGGCGAATCTCTCTCTCTCTCTCTCTGTCTCTGTCTCTCCCTGTCTACACGCACACACACACACACACACGCACACACACACACACACCCATAGTATATGAATTTGCATATGTGCAACACATCTATAGAAATCGATAACACCTCAAGTGTGTGCAAGTTGTCCAGAAACACATCGAAAACGAACGCTAGTATACACGTGCTATGTGTGTACATGCACATATACGTTTTCAATCATTATGCTGTCGCATCTCAAAAAGCACTAAAGCCGAAACTCTAAACCCACTCTGCAACTAAGATTTGCACGACCCTGAACCCTGAACCGTAAACAACGGCTGCCTCCTCAAAGGAGGCAACCTTGTCCGCCCAGTGCTGGATGGCCTCTGCTCTTTCAGGGTTTGGGGGCCTAGGGTTTACCTGGACAGCTAAAGAACTTAGCTTTTTAGGGTTTCATATTATGATCTCATTATATAGGAGAGGAAGGTGATTTAGGGTCCAGGAAAGGGTTTAGCTAGGGTTTGGGTTTGGGGCACTAGGGGTTCTATGCTCCGGGAGCTCAACCAGCGCCAGGGGGATAAAGTCTTCGAGCACGGAAATGTACGGTTCTCCTGCATTCTCACTTCTGCTCGTGGAATTTGGCTCGAAGTTACTCAAAGTTCTTGGCCTCAGCAACAAACCTTGAGTACAACACACGAAAAAGCAATAAGCGTGCACACAGCATACGCTTTCGTCAAGCTCTGAAGCCTAAACCCTGTTCTGAGCGCTAATTAAGCTCTAGGCCCTGAACTTCTGAACCCTAAGCCCGAAACCCCGAAACCTGCAACATCTATCTTGAACTCTACCGTAAGCTTGATGCGCCAACACACTCCAGGAGAGCTCTTCAGGAATGGAAGAAGCACTGGAAAGCTCGAAACCGAAAGCCGGGAAAACCTCCAAAACCTGAAAGCCCAATGCCCCTAAACCCTAAACCCTAACCCTGAACCGGCCCTAAACCCTGAAACTGCCCTGATCAACTACATCGGCGGAGTCTGAGTCTGAATCTGCGGTACTTAGGAGCTGATTGCTTTGCTGCCGGCCGGGTAATGTACGAACCTGTTTAAGAAACCCTGGCCCCATAACCCTATTTGATTAAGATCCACCGGATTCATATAAGCGAACCAATGAAGATCCAAGAGACTTCTGAAGCATGTTCCTATGTTAGAACCAGCCTGAACCCTAAACCCTCCCTCTTTTCAGAACTGATATAACGAAATTATGATGAGGAGACCGAAAACGGTAAGTTCAAGAATGGGGTACCTTGAACTGAACTACCCTTAGCTACTTTCCTTTTGTAGAGTTCCTCTACTGATCATAATGAAGAACCTGCAAAAAACAGGTTCTGGTCGTTTAAGTTAGAGTTTAAGAAGCTCGAGCCAGGTGGGCAACAAGAACTGACACTCTCGTGCGGAGCTCTACTTTCTTGGCCGAACTAAGTAAACCTTGAGGGTTATATCAAAAAGACAAAAAAGATTACCGACTACCCTACTACTAAGTCTTCCTACTTGCTACCAGGCGATCTTTATGACAAAGGCCCGCTTGACCAAGAGGCAAGCTCACCAGCAAGAGGGAACTAGAACATATCTTAAACCCTACAAATCCTAAAACCCAATCCAACACCTAATCCCTCTAAGCCCGAAGCACGGAAAGGGCTTCAGGTTTGCTGGCTTCAGCTTGGCTGCTTGACGGAGATCCAGGCTCGAGATTCAACCAATTCGGTGTCGAAAGATTTTATCACAAATCCTAAGACCGGACCATAAAGCCCTAAAATCTACACTCTGAAATTAACAGCTTGGGGGGGGGGGGGGGGGGGGGGGGGGGGGGGGGGGCATAGTGGATGGCTGGGCCGACGCAGGTTTTGCGGTTTAGGAAGTAGGGCCTGGCGGAGGCACTCTCTTTGAAGGGCGTTCGAAGCTTTGCAGTCTAGGAGCCCAGGACGTCTACCGTCTAATCTACGGCTTGTAACCCTAAACCTTCTGAATCGCTAGCCCCAAACCCTAACCTAAACGCTGAGCCGCTCATGCCTAAACCCTACAAGCCTTCAATCCTATAGCCCTAAACCGTACCCGGACCCTAAGGAACCTACCTTCTTAGGGGCTCCCTAATGTGATTTCTTTACATAAGTACCAAACAAGGTAGGTTCCTTAGGGCCCAGGGTAATCTAAACCCTGTACCCTTAAACCCTAAACCCTCTATCCTAAACCCTAAACCCAACACTCAACATGTTGCTGGCCTCAGCAGCGATACTCCGCCGAACCACTTTCGACTGAACCTTGCTTGAACCTGTGCTCACGGTATACCCATAGGCCCCATAGTAGTTCCTTTTTGGGGCTCATATATGGAACCATATAGGGTAATCCCAAAAAGGAACTACTATAGGGCCTCTGGGCAGCAAGGCTTGGGGCTTCGATTGTAGGATATTCTCGGCTCAAGGTTTGGGTTTTTAAGGCTTGAGCTGGCTTGACTCGGGAGTGTGTCGAGGATTTGCCCCTCAGGATTTGCAATGGCTGTGCAGGGCTTTGATCTCATCAATACTGCATTCTGTCAAGTACTCTTTCAACTAGAGCCCTTGAACAAAAGACCTGTCCTAACCTATGTTACTGTTGATCTACTGATAGGATACCTTCCTGGGTTTCTACCTGGCTAGACCTTTATAATGAAGTCTGATTAAGAACTTAAGCCCTAAACCCTAAAGAAGGCTATCACAGGTCTCGGGCTGGTCCTTCAGAAATACTAGGCTGCCCAGTAGCTCCTGCTGAAGTAAAGATACGTGGTTTTCCTGCAGTTCAGCCTCCAAGAAAGAAAAAAGAATCACGAGCAATACTGGAGACTTAACCAAAAGGCCCAAGCACCAGCATAGTAGCTACTTAGTAGGTATTTGGGCAGTACAAGAATATGCTATACTACTGCGTGTACCCCGTGGGTTAGGGTCTTCGGAACACGCGTGATCGAAACCGCAGAACGGTCGAACTTTAAACTGCGAAGCTGGCAGATGGCCTCCCAACGCCGAACACTAAACCCTGTACGTAAATTCAGTAAACATGATAGGGGCCTCATAGTAAATAATCGGGTTTCCTTGTGTTATAGAACAAGACCCCAGAAAAAAAAAAAAAAAACATCAAAAACACACACACACACACACACAAAACAAAACGATCCACATACAGGAGGGGAAACCCTGTGGCGCTTCGCGGAGCGGAGCCTGCAAGAAACGTCCTGAACTGTTTGGTGCAGGGCTTGGTCGATTGAACGTCGACATCTGACAAGTTTTAATCGTATCCCCTTATGCTATCTGCAAAATATCACATACTCCCCCCTTCCCCCTCCCGTCAAAAACAAAGCACCGGCAATTTATAACCTTCTTGATAGCCGTACGAACTCCTGCAAATGCTTCAGGCCTATGTTCCATAACCAATGCAGCATTACATGGCCCTTTAAAGTAAAAGCCAGAAAGTTGGAATATGATTATCCTAAACCCTTTATGGTAAATTATAAGGTATCCTACCCTGAAACCATATTCCAACTTTCTGGAGTTCCCCTTAGAACCTTCACTAGGCCTTTAGAAGGGCTTAGGGCACAAGGGCCAGTAAAGCCGTCGACAGGGGGGTTAGGGGTTATATGAAAACGTCCAGGGTATAGGTATAGGAGTAGTAAACCCCTTCGAAAGCATTTAAGGTTTAAGGCTTAATCAGGTGTTGAACGGCCTCGAAAAGCTGTAGGGGAGGGCCCTTGAAGGAACCCTAAACCCCGTCAAAGGAACGCTGAAAGAAAGCCCCTTATGGGCCCAGCTCTGATGGTTTCTCGGAAAAGGCTGGGCTTCGCACACTCGCGCCCAAGCAGCTTCACCTGTCGGAAGGAACCAAAAAGTAATAGATCCCTTGGTGGTTCAGGGCTTATCGGTTTTAAAAGGGTTCCAGGCTCTAGCTGCGTCAAAGCCTATGAGGTCTATCAAATGAAGCATCGGAGAACGTTCTTTCCTCCAGAGACCAGTTTCCTGTTTCTGTTGGCAGGTTGCCCTCTCTGTATTGCCATAGTATAAAAGCGGGTAGCTAGGTAATTGGGCCTATAGGTCGCCTGGTAGTTTACGGCGCCAGCAAGGATTTCTAATATCGGTGACAACCAGACTAGGGGAAACCGTTATACCCTTACAAAATGAACCCCTAGCAGTATCCTTACCCCTGCAAGCCCAAACAGTCGTACGGCCTTTGGGTACTCTTCCGGGGTGTAGATGCTCACGGCACGCCCTGTTCTGCCCATCCGTGCCTGGCTGCACAAAGGAGGTTCCAGCGTCAGGATCATGACATTCTAGGGATTAGCGCTTGTAGGGTTCTGGTAGGAGATGCAATGACGACGGCCATCCTAGCAATAGCAAATTTTCATCACGACGGCTGGGCTGGAGCGTTTTGTGATCCCGCTGTGCCCAGATGCAGTCTACATATTGTTTCAGATCAGCAGCGTGCAAACCGTCAAGCCAGGCTTCATCCTACATAAACGTAAGTATATAGCCCAAACCCTAAATCCTCCAGTGTAGAACGTGTCGGTCACCCAGATACACCCAGATCAGTGTGGAAAGCCCAAACCCCGAAATCTGTCCAGCAATACGCTAGGGGTCCATGTACCTATGTAGTACACACTGTAGCCAATGTAGTCCTTATATCGATACTTTAGGGTCGAAGCATTTACCGTTTGCGCACATGGACACTTAAGGAGAGAAGACAAAGCGCACCCTACCCTCCCCTCAACACTCCAAACCCTGATAAGTAAGTGCATCCTACAATCAACCCTCATATCACCTCCCAAATGCCATAACCCAAGCCCCTCGCAAAAAAACCCTCCAAATGCTAAAAGAGTTTAGGGTTTAGTGTCCCGACACATGCCAAACCCCCCCAAAAAATGTCGTTCCTTTTGCTTTTCCTCCTCAAAGACGGCTCCGGTCCGAGAGCATCGTCGAGGCGCGGTGGGCGAAGTCCCTGGGACCTGGTTGGCGCAACAGATCGAAGCAAAAAGCCCGGACAGTAAGAATTTTCATAGAATAAAAGCATTAAACCTACCTGCTAAGTCCCGTGATCCTTCAAGTAAGTAAGAGAACCGTGATCTACAAGGGCAGCTACGCAAATTAGGGTCCCTTTTCGGATCCTTTTCAGAAGGGTGCCGTACTGTCTTGGAACCTAAAACGGGACCCTTAAGTAAAGGTTCATGGGACTTACTCAGCAACTAGGGTTATAGATAAGGCAACTATACTTATATAACCAGTTATGACCCCGGCTAAGCTACTCAGAGCTGTAATGACTACTGACTAAGTGCCATAAACCAAGCCTAAACTACACACCCCTTAGAACCATACTAAAAATACCATGCTTAATATTCGCTTGGGTTGTATATGAACAAAAATACAAAATAATTCCTAAGGAGACTATAGTACCGTCAAAACCGATTCTAAAGCCTTCGCTCCGAACGCCGAGGCTGCCCCCCTCAGAGTCCAAAGGACCCAGGAATTGGGTACTTAGGTTTCGGACAGTAATTATGTAGCTTACTATTCGGGAGAGTACCTTAGCCTACCAAAACCTACTTTTTCTGTAGGGCCCCTATAAATTCCAGATTAAGGTATATAATAAGAACCTACAAGAAAGTAGGGTTGTAAGTAGGGCAACTATACTTGTAACGCCTCTTAGGGGACTTATAACCCACTTATAACTACCCCTGAACCTCCAAGTAAGGCTTGGGATTCAAGGACCGCAAGCTCGATCCCAACAAACACCAATGCAAAAGCCATGCAAACCCTTCGACAATCAGATCACCTCACCGACACCCCAAGATTTGGGAGTTTCCAAAAATGGGGGTACCTTATGTTGGGATCCTTACAATAAGGATCTTATAGGGTACTATATTACGGTCCCCTATTTTCGGAAACTCCCATTTCACATCACGCAGAATCTTCGGATCCTCATTATCAGGACCCTAAAATGTCGGAATATCTCAAGCCCAAAGACCCTAATCCCTCAAAGCACCCTTACGGCCTTACGGTACTCTGTAAAGAACGTCTATGAACTTCTAAACACCCGAAACCCTCAACTCTGACTAGCCCCAAACCCCGTAAATCCATAAACCCTAAACTCCGAAACCTAAAATGCTAAATTCTGCCTCCTAAAACCCAAACCCACAGATGCGGGGACCCTAAACCCTAAACACCGATTCCTAAAGTCCTAAATTCTGCATCCTAAATCCTACACCCCAAACCCTAAAACCCTAACTAACCAGTGGTTTCGGGGGTTCCCTTGGCTTTTTAGCTCCTTAATTACTAGGGATTATCATCATCCCTGGCTCCTTAGCTCCCCCCATATCAATGGTTAGTTAATCCTACACCCCAAACCCTAAAACCCTAAACCCTAAACCCTAGACGCTTGGGGAGCCGGCACTCCATGGGCCACATGTGGCCGCCAGGCTCGACCTGGCCAGACGAGTTTTTACCAATTTATAAGTTTAAGGTTTCGGGGTTAGGGTTTGGGGTTCTATAGGGGTTCCGTTACAGGGGTCCTCAAGGGAGTGTAGGGTTTGGGGGTTAGGGTTTAGGGGTTGAGCGTTTAGGGGTTTAGGGTTTGGGGTTTTGGGGGTTTAGGGATTAGGGGTTGAGCGTTTAGGGTTTGAGTGTTTAGGGGTTGAGGGTTTAGAGTTTAGGGTTGACGGCTTCGGGGTTCACATAGGGTTTAGGGTTGAGGGTTTATAGGGTTTAGATGTTTGTGCCCAACGGGTCCAAGTACCAATACAGTATGGCGAACTCCAGATGATTAGTGACGGGATCCCTTATCCTTTACCTTAAGGGCATGAGGATGGCGATGTTCCATCTTTCTGGCTTCTTCTTGAGCTACTTATTAGGTACTTGGGCCGCAAAAGGTACATACCACACCATTGCTTGCGCCCTTTCGGATTGAAATGACTGAGATGGTTCAACTACAACTAATTAGGAATAGTTATACAAGCGCTAGTCATCTTAATGTCGGTGGTACTACAACTTGTAGCGTCCAAGGTCCCCATGCCACTTTCCTTACGCCTCAGGGTTCTGCGGGCTCACCGGGTTGAGGATTCGAGGCGCCTCTATGAATTCAACCATCTTCCTGGTACATCTCGGGTTTGGGCTGTTGGGTTCTTCACGGCTTCACGGGTTAGTTCAGGGTTTCATGGCGGCCTAGCAGGTTTACTTTAGTCGGGGGCGGTGGAGGGGGGGGAGAAGCGAGCGGGCTTGGCATGTGCATTTGCCCTCTGAAACCATCGCATTAGGGACAAACGTCTTGAGGGTAGGAGTTCGCCTGCCTCAAGAATCAGCGCATTGACCCAAACACTGAGGACGGTAGCTACCTACTTGGCCATGCAAGCGCATCCGACCGAAACCCCATAAACCCCAAACCAAAACCCCTTCATCCGACCCGGAAGTCTCTAAACCCTAGTCTCTTAAGTCCCCCAGATCAACAACCCACAAACTGTAGTGTACAACCCTATAAGCCCTAAACCCCTATGAGCCCTTAACCCCTATAGCTGCTCCCTAAACCCTACAAATCGAACCCCACACCCAAAACCATAAGCCTACATCCCTAAACCCTCAAGAAGTACAAAACCCTTTACATCCCTGAAAATCACTTATAGTTCCCATATGCATCCTCTTTAATTGAACTGCATAAACCGCGTATGCTCTTTGATTGCATAAGCCTCGTATAGAACTTGAAACCACTGTGGAATTTCCATCCCCTGCAAGCTTAAGCTCCCTCTTAACCCCAAAAAGCACATAAGCAAATCGTAAAGCAAGGACATCCCATATAAACACCCTAAACCCTAAACTCCCTAAACCCGCTTGTAATGAAGCCCAATAGGGTAGGGATACCCCTGTGACATGAGTATGCTTCTGTGCTTTTTGGTGTCCCTGATCCTTACTTGGGTCGGGGGACTTAGTAAGTAGGTAGTAAGTAGACTTATAAGTGCCCTAGAAGGGACCCTAATTGGGGTTATGGTACTTGTAGGTCCCTAAAATAACCAGTTACTAAGTCCCCCTAAACCCTAAACCCCTGCAGAATCCCTATAGATCCCTTTAAGGGAACCCTAAACGAACCCCTTATAGTTACTAAGTCCCCCGACCCTCCAAGTATTCACCCGAGGCCATGGCCTCTATGTGTGCAGCGGGGCAAAGGGAGCCGAAAAGTGTGTCCGCTGCGACTCGGGTCCTTTGTCTTCCTAAAATAGGGGCCTTAAAGGGAACTCCAGAAAGTTGGAATATGGCTTCAGGGTAGGATACCCTATAATTTACCACAAAGGATTAGAGTAGAATTTTTGGGCTCCTTTTTACTGTATACTTCTACATAAGGAACCCTAAGGAACAATTTTGGTAACTATTTAGGCTAATTTAGGCTTCTACATTACCCCCCAACAAAGGGATCCTGTGTAGGTTCTGTTAAGCTGTGTTAATCAGTTCAAGCTTTGAAGGGCTCCGTTGAAGTGCTCCTGTCTGGGTGAGATGAGGTCCTAAGTTCCTCTTATGGTAGTCCAAGGGACCCTAATGTCCTTCAAGGATTGTTATTTTAAAGAGTTTTTGGGGTTTCCTCTAGTTTCTATTGCCGTTCCTTTTTTGGTTAGCCATTATTCATAGTATAGGATCCTAACCTTGAAAATGGCTAAGCAAAAAAGTACACTGGAGACTATAGGTGGGTTTACGGTTTAGGGGTTTGGGGCTTTAAGGGTTCAAGGGTTTAGGGCTTAAGGGTTCCAGGCTCCTTCTTCGGGTTGACTGAGGCTTAATAGGCGTTTTCGGGTCTGTACCGAAACGGTAGCTACATACCGAAAGCGGAATACTCATTCCTGATATAGAGATCCTACCCAAAGAGTCCAAGTAACAGTATCGTATATACTAACTACTATATAGGTACTTCAACCCTTTGGGCTACTTTGTACTATCTACTTCCTTCCATCCCTTTGGGACTAAGGTCCTGAACAGCAGAACCTTTCTTGCATGATAATACATACGATGGTTATGGTGGCGATTCAGAAGTCTAGGAAGAAGCTTACCACAACGGATGTTCGAGCAAACCCAAAACGACCCAACAACTACGCACAATCTTGCAAATATGCGCTTATGATGGTTCGATGAGTCTTTGACGTGCTTCGCACTAAGTACTTCGTCGGAGAACGCGGGCACACTCTGCTAAACGCATCCTTCAGCATTCTTGCGTACGCAACTGTAAACAATCCTCATAAACCATGTGGGATACTGTCGGAAAAGCTCTCAGTCCTAAACGGAAGCCGCAAGCCGATGCAGCCAAAGCACCACATCGTGTTGGTGCCAATGCAGACATGTAGCTCACCTGGATAGCTGCGGGTTCCATAGAAGGCTAAAACTTAGTATCAGCCTAAGTAGTGTGCCATTGCCCTTGTTCTTGCAGCTGAGCACTGCTGATGTCCAACATTAGAGTTCGGAAAGCGCAGCTTTTGGAAGGGGATGTGGCGTGCGGCAACCCGAATCCTGGTTTAGGTTTGCTTTGCTGTTTGAAACCCTATTACACTAAGCGGGCATGCCCCAACAAGCCTTTATATAACTCAAGGCTTGCGACCCTTAACCCCTAGACCTGCCTTGCGAAGCCTTAACCCCTAAACCCGGATGAACATCCCACAGCGCTACCTTTGGGCGTAGCTGTCGCACTTACGGTAAACTCCAACACCCTAAGCCCGAAACCCATGCAGAACCCTTCAAGGAACCCTCAATCCCTCCAATACCCTCAAAAAGGAAACTCTTAAAGGAAGGAAGTCGTAAAGGAACCTTTAAAGGAAACCCCTCTTAGGACCGAGGCCAAGGCAACCAAAGAGACCATCGCCCCGGCGAAGGGCCGAGAGAAGCGTCTTGGGAACCTGAAAGATGCAGGGTAGTTGCATCTTGGTTTTGGGGGTTAAGGATTAAAGTTGTTTGGGGATTCTGTGGAAATGGGTTGCCAGTAGAATGAAATCTTCCGGAATAGGAAGTGAACATCTATACTGCAGGGCTGTGGGTTGTTCGAGTTTCGGGTCAAGAGGCTGGGGATCTAGGAACGTGGGGTTTGCGGGTTTGTAGGCTAAGGTCTTTGCGGTTTGGGTTCAAGGCTACGGGAGTAGGGCTTCAGGGCTTAAAGTCTCATGCCCTTGGGCTCTAAGTATAGAAATAGTACCCACTTTGTGGTCCAAAGCCTCTAGATACTACCTACTCTGGGGCTCCCCCGGGTAATTACCTTAAATACATGTGTAGTATCACAACAGCCCCCTAGCCCTATTCCCTATTCCAATAATTAAGGCCCTGTAGGAGACCCTTACCCTAAACCACAAACCAATACATCTTTCACCCTAAACCCCATAAACCCTCAACCTCTAAATCTTAATCCTAAATCCTAAAACCTCAAGCCCTTGTGTTAAGAACCCTTAAACAAAAGACCCTTACAGACCCTTAAAGGCTCCCTTAAACTAGGGCCCAAGGCATAAGCAAACACAAGGATAGCGAGTCAATATGCTTATGCTTATGCCCTCTCTGGCCCCTTATAAAGAGCCCTTTAACAAAAAACCTTACAGACGCTTAAAGGATCCCGTTAAATAAGCTTGAAATAAGCCCTGAAATCACTTCGGCCGGGCGGCGCCACTTAGGAAGATCGTTGCCTCGGTCTGCGGCGAGCACGCCAGCGAACAGGGCCTCAGACTAGGCTCTGGTTCTTTAAGGGATCCTTTAAGGGTTCCTTGAAAGGAACTATAAGGGTTCCTATAAAGGTTTAAGGTTAGGGTTGGGTTTGGGGTAAAAAGGAAATCAGTTTAAGTCACCATCCTAATAACCACAATGATAAGACTAGGGCTTGGTAATAGAGATTTTAATACTAACAAGGTTAGCAATACTGGGTTTTTAAATTATATAGATGTTAAGAAAGCGCACAGCCAATTAGACAACGGTTCTTGTTGAGGTTTAGGGCTTAGGGAATTTCAGTTTAGGTTACCATAACAGGAAAACTCTGGTTTTTGTTGTAGATCCTG
The DNA here is from genome assembly GCA_905221615.1 of Symbiodinium sp. CCMP2592. Classification (NCBI taxonomy): domain Eukaryota; class Dinophyceae; order Suessiales; family Symbiodiniaceae; genus Symbiodinium; species Symbiodinium sp. CCMP2592. The sequence continues at coordinate 235,229 of CAJNDT010003235.1, forward strand.
GATACCTATGATGGTAACTTACACGAGAACCCAGAAGAAGGAACGCGATGTGCCGCAACTTACCATCAAAGCGTTGGAATTTAGGAACTTCGGGTATAGGGGTTTTACCCAAACTACAAGTCCCCTCCACCCCAGTCCCGACGCCCCCAGCCTACAGCAGAATACAGCCTCTATGAGCCGTGTAAGAACTGTCATGCCTTCACATCGACCCCTGTGGTGGCTTCCAAGAGGTTTTCTCTCCAGAGGTGCATGCGAAGTCCTGTGACTATTACAGGGGCCTTAGTAATTAGAATAGAGTTTTGGGGCCCATTCTACCACAACATAATAAGGAACTCCAATACGTACCTATGCATTTTTATTACAACTAGAGTATAATAGAATATACTCGCAAAAGCCTAGTTTCATTATTAAGGCCCCCGTAGTAAGCCTTGGGCCCTGGAACCTTAAAGGGCAACAACAAATTCCTGATCTCCACCGACAAGACCCCGAGCACCTCATTTGAGCCGCATCCTATGGTTTGGGGGTTCCTTGAAACGGTTCTATAAGGGTTCCTTAATTTAATAGGGATCTATAAGGGTTCCTTAAAGGGATCTATAACGGTACTATAAGGGTCTGGGGGTTTCATACCAGCTTTCGTTTGGGTTCAGTCTGTCTGTAAGTCACCTTCTCTGCTTATAGTATCCTTAAGGGAGGGGGGTCCAAGGGGGGTATATAGCCCAGTGATCCCTAATTCTCCCTAGTACTCCCTAAGGTTCCCTTACAGTCCCCTAAGGATTCCTTATGCCCTCCCCCCTTGAACCACCCTCCCTTAAGGATCCTATAATCTGCTGTCCCTTGTAAGACTGCCTCGTCTTCGTCCGATGACGAAGCCAACTATAACCCTGAATTCCAAACCGAGCCAGGGCATGAACCTCGGGTTCAGGGTGTAGGTTCTAGGGTTCAGGGTTTATGCCCAACAGCGAAACTGCGGGCCCTACACCCCTACACCGGAAGAACCAGTACAAACTAAAACAGATCCTGATTCACCCTCAACCTCCTAAATCCTAAACCCTAAGCCCCTAAATCCTAAACCCTTAAGCCTCTCATCAGGTCGAGCTGCTCCTGGCCTTTCAGGCCGCCTTGTAAATACCTTCGGGGGGGGGGGGGGGGGGGTGGGGGTTTAGGGTTTAGGGGGGTTGGGTTTGGTTTACGGTCTGGGTGTAGTGTTTCGGCTCAGGGTGGGCTAGCCACCAGGCCTTTGGCTTCAAATCTTGGCTCATACCTGCACCCGAAATAACCTACCTTTCTTTTTCAAGAAATCATAGAAAGGTTTCATGCGGTTGGTGGACTATAGGCTCTGGGGGTGTACTTTTGGTAGCGAAAGAACAAAAGGAACCCTCACAATAGTATACTAGGATGCCCAGTAACCTAGGAGTAAAAAGGGCTCCTTTTTCGGTATGGGGTAGCTTTAGAGGGAACCTAGGACTACAAAAAGGGGATAAGGGTACTACTGGGCATCCTAGGAAAAGTTTGAAGGATGTGTATATGAGAACTGAAAAACCCCTTCGGAAAAAAAAAAAAAACAAAAACTATGTAATCCCTAAACGGATCCCTCGCAATTGTGTAGGAAAATCTTGGGGAGTCTGAGCCTTGAAGCCTAGAGGGGCCGAGATGGGCCGAGGATGACTATGGGAGTTTCCGAAACTTAGGGGGTACCTTTAAAGGGATCCTTTAAGGGTTCCTACAAGGGTTCCTATAAGGGATCTATAGGGTTTAGGGTTTAGAGTTTCCGAAAATTAGGGGTACCTTATTTTGGGGTCCTTTTTCGTAAGGATCCTACTATTTAGGGTGCTATATTAGGGTCCCCTATTAACTCCCAGATGTTGTGGGGAAGCTGGAACCTAGTCCTCGTATAAGAGCTAAATCTTGCTTACAGTTTGGGGAGGTGGTGCATAGTGCGGCAATAGTCATGACCTACTGATGTACTATAGGGGCCGAATTAATTACCACTACTATTTCGAGGGGTTCCTTATTGTGGTTATAGTTTAACGAGCCCAAAAAACCCTGTTCTAATCATTAATGCCCTTGGCTTGCTACAGGAATATTAAGGAATCATTGTCTTGAGGAATATTTCTTAAGTCACGAGCCTATAAACCCCAATTGAACCAAACTAATTTGCCGACAGGAGCCCGAAGGTAGGCAAACTTAGTTGCTGAGTTCATAAGCTCCAACAAGTGTACACTTTCAGTTTTATACTGGGTAATGTTATCCCAATAAAGCGTAAACTATACTGAACTTAGAACCCTAGCAACAATTACAATCTTAGCTTTTCTTAGGGGTTATAATTAATAACCAAAAATTTAAAAAGTATTTTCTAAGTACCCCTAAGTAAAGTGTATCCACTCAGCTACTAAGCAAATGAAGAGGACACTGCGGAAGAGCTGCGCTTCGAAGATCCGCGGGTCCCAGGAAGCAAAGAAGCCCTTCTTAGACCTTGGTCAGCAAAGTAGACTAATTGTTTTAAAAAAGTGTACTGGCTAGGTCTCCCTAGTCTGTCTCTAGTTTAGGCTTCAGGGTCAGGGTGTAGGGTTTTTTGTTCTAATGCACCCCGTTTTCGACCAGCAGATACGTTTGCTTGCCAAAGATCCCCCTGGGGAGGGCATTGTGGCATAGCCACAGCTCACAGGGTGTAGGGTTTAGGGCTGGCTGAGGGTTAAAGTCACTCAAGCTCGCATAAATGATAGACAGAAAGAATCAACTGGAAGTGCATGCTTTCCTTCTTGCAGTACTTTGGATCCATGTCCTTCACAAGGAGCAAGCGAAGGGGCTTTTGGGCTCCTGCAACGTTCAAACTCCTGACCCCTATACTTGAGGCTTCAATATAGCTGTTTATGTAAGGGCCTGACATGGCATGAACAACCCTCCCTTGAACTGCCTGTTGAAACTACGGCTCGCATATTGGAGTCTTCGTTGTCAAAATCAAAAACCCTTGGATCCGAACGTCATTTCCTGGCCCTAAATCCGAAACCCGCCCAAACCTTAAAACGGTGCTCGGGGTCCTAGCTGTCTCAGTTCTGCCCGGAGGGTGTCACAAGGTCTCTTGACAAGGCTTAGCTTAGAGATTCAGGCTTTGTCGTCTTCGGGGTCCACCAGCAATGCAAACAGGCTCAGGTCACACAAATCACATTTCAGCACTAGACCCCAAGCGCTGCATCACAACACTGCCTGAGCCAGTGCCCCAGTGTACAGCCAAATATCCCCCCACACAATCACACTCAAGAACACAAATCTCCTCGAGTCCTCCATCTGCCCTTATTTAAGGAGCGCTTGCAATAAGAACTGCTTTGAGCGGGTACTTGAGTGGATCTGCATCTTGTTCAGTGGGAGCCTATACAAAGGACAACTTAAAGACTTAGGTAAATAGGTAAAATAAGGACGGGTTGCAGGGTCTACTGCGAGTTACTGTAAAGGTTGTATGCTTCCACTACAAGCCCAAATGCTACTTCGGCTCTGTCACGCATATAGATGATAGAGGACTCCTTCATTAATCTTAGATAAGGAGCCTACATAAACCCATAAGCTGTATATGATCTTCTGGGAACAACAACGACAAGCCGAGACCGGGCCACAAGCCCCATGTACCCCATAAAACCGTGTGGAAGACTGTACGCACGATGAAGCCTTGAAACAAAACCCCTATCCATATCACCACTGTGACACCTCACAAAAAACGGAAGTGCCACCTAAAACCCCAAATGCCAGCAGTGCGGCAGATCCGCGTGTGCTGCTGCACGGCTTGGCCATTCACTGCGCCGACGGAGAGTTTGAGCCACCAGGGGCGGCTCTAGCCTCTCGAAAGCTCCGAACATAAACTCCTTGTCTATCTACTTATCCATCTATCTATTTATGTATCTATCCATCCTTTCCGAGCTGTCTGTCTGTCGGTCTGTCTGTTTTTCGATGTACCTATTTGCCTACCTATCTACCAGCCCGCCTGTGCGCCTTTCTATCTACCTATCCGTTTTGCCATGTACCTATCTATGGATCTCCCTAGCTAGCTGTCTAGCTATCTATCTACCAATCCATCTATCTACTTGTGACTGTAGCTAGTTCACTACATCACAGAGCAAGCTAGCAGCTACGTCTATAGTAGTACAGATAGCTAGCTAGCTTAGCTAGCGTTTAGCAGTTTTGGGGATCTATTATGATGCTATTGAGATTTGGCAGGCTTTTGTGGAGTTCCGGTGGGCTCCTTAGGATCTAAAGGATCGGGATTGGTATCCAGTGTGTGTAGCTCCAAACGAAAACACCAAACGCGGCCGTAAACTTTCCCTGAAACTCCCCCGACAGCCGCGCTTCGTAGTCTCCGGAGGCAGGGGAGGTAAGTTGATCAGCTTCCAGAGGGGCGGCTCCACGAAGAGCCACATCGGCTCGAAGATAAGCATCTTGGAAAATCCTGGGATCGCAGCGTCTTTGAGGTTCACTTCTTACAGGCGGGGGCTTAGTTCAGGGGCCTCAACAATTAGACTAGGGTCTTGGGGCCCGTTATACTATGATTATAAGGAGGAACCCCAACAATAGTATAGGGGATTATTCATATTAAGGCCCCTATAGTAGTAGGGCCGCCGGGCCAAGACGAGCTCAGAGGATTGGTGGGCGTCCCGGTTTCAGGGATGAGAAGTTCATGCATTTAATATCGGGGCCTTAATGTTCATATGGTCTATAAAGGGGTCTATATAAGGGTTACTATTTACTATTATGAGGGATCTATAAGGATACGATAATATAGGGGCCTTCGAATACCTAGAATAAGGTATTGGGGCCATTATACTATAATCATAATAAGGAACCCCCCAAAATAGTATTGGTAGTTATTAGCCTCCTACATTGAGCAGCGAGGTGGACGTCATTCGGGTTCAACATTCGCACAGCAGCACCACCACAACGGCAGTTGGAAGCTCCGATTGACCCAATACTTCAATGATCCTTAACCCGGTCTTAACGCCATAGCCCTGAACCCTACAGCTACTAGGTAAAACTATAGTCTGAAGGTTTACAGTTTAGGGTACAACAACCGCCCAGTTGGTGCAAGATTCGCTGTCGCTCAGCGAAAGCTTGCGTCGTCAAGAGAACGCCGCCGCCCAGGGAGTGACCTCGGGGCCCAGAAAACCCAGCAGCCCTCAATGATTTTTCGGGATTCAGGGCAGTTCGGTTTAGGGTTTCGGGGTTTCGCCACCCCTGTCGGGTTTCGGATGGAGTAGGATTTCAAAGTTTCGGGATTTTATGGGGGGGGTTGAAGATGACAAAGTTTGAGGATGCTTAGTGTTCGGGTTTGGGATCTGCTAAATCCCAAACCCTATAGATCCTCAACAGGTTTAGCTAGAGTTCAGGGAAGTTCAGGGTTTTGGGATCTTCCAGAGCCATTCCTCGTCTCAATAGCCTCAGTGTTGCGAAGGGTTTTTGATGACGTCGGCATTCCTAGAAACACGATCGCATTACAGTCCTAGATAGATATACTATCATATGCATATTAAATATGCTTATACATATATGTACAAGTTTGTGTATACATATATATATATAACCAAGACCCGGTCCTGATCATTAATAATCATTAAGGGCTTATGTCTCTCTGCGGTATGGAAGCAGTTGCTCGGGGGGCATGGATTGCCAGATGCAGGAGACAAACAAAGACAACACTCCCAAGCCTTGTGAGCTTCCGAGCCAAAGCCCTCACAAATGAGATTCTGTTTTGGCGGAGGTTGTGAAACCGTATAGCTATAATAAGGTGAGACCCCAGGAGAGACACTGGACAATGTGATATGCAAAACGGTGTGAAGCCTTATAAAACCCTGAAAAGCACTACACTACTACACTATTGTATAGCACCATCACGAGTACGTGAACCACGTTTATGTTCAGGACCATGATCGGAAGTATTGCAAAAAGAGAAAACTAAACAGCTCTTCTACCACTGAGAATCCTTGGAACTCTTGAAAAACGACACCTAATCAACCCCTACACCCCCAAGTAGGAAACCAAAAAGCCCTAAACACACCATACAAGCCAAAACAAAGAGCCTGGAAGCCTGAAAATCCCGAACTCTACACACCAAACGTAAAGGGCTCGAAGCTTCACGTGTCTCAATAGGAACCGGCCTTTTGGCCCACCACAACAAACGAAAGCAAGGAAAGCAACCTTTCAATCTTTAAGCTACTGAAAACGCCCTGGTCAAATCCTCTCAATACGTTCCAAATCTTTTGGGGGCGAAAGGTCATTATGAAAAAGAAATTATGCTGTGCTGGTACACGGTGCTGAATATCCCACAAACCACTTATCCCCTAAACACAGCCCACACGAAAAAATGCTCAAAAGGCCGGCCCACCCACTGCCACGACTTCCTTCGGAACCTGTCGGGGCATGAGGGCTTTACAAGTTTGCGAATTAGGTTTAGGGTGCAGGGCTTAGAATTGATAAGGTTTTCGGGTTAGACTTGTACGGGTTTGGTCTCGATGCATCACTGGCAATGGCGGTGCCGGGCAAACACTGGCCTGGAAGAAAGATAGCACCACAAAACATGATGGCACGAAGTCCTATTGGGTGCAGCGTCTTCGTCAAGCAATGTACCGCGTAGGTCTAGGAGTCAGGTTACTGGTCAGTGTACTCTAGGTAGTTGCCCCCCATAGAAAACCTCATCCACGAAAAGGCCAGTTTCCTGGCGCTCCAAAAAACCTTGAAACCCTAAACCCTCAACCTTTAAACCCCAAACCTTACACCCTAAACTCTGAACCTTAACCCCTGAACAATAACCCCCAAATCCCTAAACTCGAAACCTCAAAGCATAAACCTTAAACCATAAACCTGAAACCCTAAAACTCCACACCTGGACCCAAAAAGCACATAAGCATAAGCATTATATGGGGGTATCCCTAAGGGGGTTGATATGGGATATCCCTATCCTAAATTTGCTTATGGGCCTGGGGCAGCAGAGCAAGGCACTCAGCGAGGAAGGCCTCCACCTTCCAGGGCTTCGCAGTTGCGGCAAACCACCGGGGCCTTAAAATGGGGGCCTAAATTATTACCAATAATATCCTTGGGGTTCCTTATTACATTTTTTGTATAATGGGCCCCAAAAGCGTATTCTATTTGTTAAGGTCCCTATATTTCGTGGGGTTAGGGCTTAGGTTTAGGGGATTAGACGTTCAGGGCTTTAGGGTTTAGGGTTTAGGGGTTTAGATTTAGCGATTTGTGGTTTAGGGGTTTAGGGTTTAGAGGTTTAGGGTTCGCGGTTGAGAGTTCAGGGGATTGGAGGTTTAGGGGTTTAGGGGTTAGGGGTTTAGGGCCTTGCTTAAGGACTTCGTTTTTTGAGCTGGCGGGGGTTCAGGGATCACAGTTCAGGCATGTGGGATATGGGACGGATTTAGCTTCTGTGTTCACGGCTTGCGGTTTAGGGCATTACAGCTTTGGGTTGAGTTAGGTGATAATGTTAGGGCTTAAAGTTTCGGGCTCAGGGTTCAGGATGTGTGTAGGATAATTAGTACTTCGTATCCCCTTAATCACATACACTCACCAAGAGCCAGGAACGCCCTCTAAAGTGGTGGCCTGACAAACTACCAATACTATACCTTAGGGCTTCTTATCATGGTTGAATTACATATGCCGTGAAACCCTATCCCACTAGACCCCACTCTTGTAATACGCACAGAGGAAGCCTGTTCAAGAACCCTCACAGAAATCTTATTGAAACTGCTAAGGACGACTCTTACAGAAGCCTGAAAAATTGGCAACATCATTGCTTAATCCTCGGTCTTATGAAACTAGGCTAGAATATCCCTTCAAAGCCCTAGTCTATCATTAAGGCCCCTGAATTAAGCAATGCGTACAGCCATGTAATGGGAAAGCACCAGTTGACGGGTAGATTTTGAGGGGATTCATGCGTAGAGCCGTGCCATACTTGAAGGCTTAGGGGACTGAAGCCCCGAGTTTTAAGCCCCTAAACCCTGAATGCCCCAAGTGCTTAGGCCACTAAAACCCTCAAGCGTCCCAAACCTGCTGGTGTATGCCCTATCTTCGGCTGCTTTTTGGAGCCCCATCCGAAAGCTTTAAAAACACACAAGGAACCCTGAAAACCTTGTAAATACTCACCCCTATGCTAATTAATTATTACGGCTCCTTTTTATTATAGTACCCTCACAGTGTTCCTCATAGTACCCCTTTAAAAAGGAACCCCTACGCCATCCCCCAAACGGCCCAAACCCAAGACCCCAACATCCTGTAAAACCCGGAGCTGTAGCCGCCCTGTGCAGCCTCAAAACTTGCGAAACCATTAATGTAGGAACCTGTTAAGAAACCTTGGGCCTTTGTTAGGGTTCCTTCTATGAATCCTACTGTTTTGCGGTTATAGGACCAGGGTTTCTTAATCAGGTTCCTACAATATTGTAGTACCCTTATAGTAACCCTTATAGACCCCTTTTAAAGGAACCCTAATAAAGGCCAGGGTTTCTTAATCAGGTTTCTACATTAACTTCCAAGTCGCCGGAACGATCATGAAGACCCTAACATCCAAGGGTAAAAGGAGGGACCCTCAATAAGGACCCCTAGGTATATACCCTTAATATAGCTATCATATACCCACTATATAGCCCATTCTAGGGTAGGGGTCCCCATTCAGCGTCCCTCCTTCTCCCCTTTCATAAAACCCTAAACCCCACAGTGCCCGGCCTGATCCCGAAACTGCATCCAATCCGTCTCCTCCAAAGGCGATCCAAGCGGGTGGGGAAACGAAGGGGGTCGGAGGCCTCATATAGGGGCCTTAATAACTGGAATGGGGTTTTATATTACCTATAACTAGAAGGGATCTATAGTAGGGTTCTATGATATAGGGGCCTTAATAATTAGAGTGGGGTGAGTTTTGCTATAAGAATGAAGAGCTCCCAAAATAGTATAGGTAATTCTTGAGGCCCCTATCTTAGACATTAAGTGTTGACGAGATGTTCGCGCCTGCTCGTGCATTTCGGCTTTAGGGTCAGTGAGGCGACAGAGAGAGCAAGCTGGAGCTGCAGCTCTCGAGTTTTGCAGTATACCCTCAGGGTCCATGTACTCATATAGTATATACATTGGCCTTAAAGTACTCCCTATATAGGTACATTGGGCCCAAAGTATATGCTATGTGGGTACATGGACCCTTAGGGATAGGGTTGAGGCTGGATACTGCCCCAATGGGGCTACTATATAGGGGCTACTATACCTATGTTAGAAATTTTGTCCAGCTGTTACTGAGTGGGGGCAGCATCCAAGGTTGAGGTTAGGGGTAGTTTGGAAAGTCAGGCTGCCCTTAGCCCACTCCGGTACTTGGAGGTTCATGGGTAAGTATAAATAGGCTTATAAGTCCCCTGATATGGGTTGTAAACATAGTTACCCTACTTATAACCCCACTTATAACTGCCCATGAACCTCCAAGTACTGATTGCAATAGGACCCACGGTTTCGGAGCTGATCGGACACGTGTCTAGCCCTGCAGCCCTTACCCTTAAACCTCAAACCAAAACCCTAATCCCTAAACTCTAACACACAACCCCAAACACTAAATCCGAAACTCGAAACCCAGAAACTTTAAACTGAGCCCCGGCCCTCGGTAGTTTTCCATCTACTCCTGAATGAGACGACATTGGCCTCTAAAACCCAACCAAAAGAACCGTAAAAGCATGCCAAAACAACCTCCAGCAGGACCCTTGCAAGACTCGAAAACCCTACACCACCTCAAAGAGACCCACGTAAAATCTGACACAATCCATTCAAGACCAGTTCAAGACCTTCTGAAACTCACTCACAACCTTTTGAATTCCCTGCAGCCGTGCGATAGCCCTAGAAAACCCCATGCCGCCCTTGCGAGACATGCAATAAACTCCACAAAGCTAAGACCATTACAAACTACAATCTAGAATCCGGCGAAACCACGCACCTCAACCACCGCACTGTCTACTGTGTGAAGCCCTGCACAACATTAAACCCTAAACCCTGGAACACTGGTATCACATCATGCGAGACTAGTGTTCCGGGTAGGACGGTATCATATAAGGAGATTTTAGGTGGAGATGCTGCTAAGACTAGACATGATACCAAGAAGCATAACATTAAGAATCAACGTGTAGTGATGAACTATTGGAACAACACTAACCACATGTTCTGGCTTTATGGCCTCGACCAAAAGCCCTAAACTTCCAAAACCTAAGCGCCGGGGTAAAGGAACCCTTACAGGAACCCGTTTAGGTCCTTGAAAGAACCCTTCTTGGATCCCTTTCATGAGCACCTACGCTGGGAGTTTGGGAAAACAGGGGACCCTAATATTTGTACTCTGACTAGTAGGATCCTGATTACAACGACCCTTAAATAGAGTGGCCCTAATTTTCGAAAACCACCTTATGATGAAGCCCAATAAGGTAACCCTTACAGGAACCCTTTTAGTTTCGGAAACTCCAAAATAGGGGACCCTAATATGGTACCCTGAACAGTAGGATCCTAATTATAAAGACCCCACAATCAGGCAGCCCTACGCTTCGGAAACTCTAAACCCTAAACCCTATAGATCCCTCATAGGAACCTTTAAAAAGCCCATAAAGTTGGAAACCGGATTAAGGCCAAATAGTGCTGGGATTTGTATTATGCATTAGTCTTAAGGATTGAGGCTATGGGGTTTCCAACTTTTTGGCTTCTACTGTAATTTTCGGAAACTCCAACGTACACTCTCAGGTCGGCCCAGCAGCTGCTCCGGCCAGCTGGAGCGCTGGCGCTGCCCCGTGACCAAGCAGGTCCTGCCCATTACTGTAGGGGTCCCTTTAAAGGGTTTAGGGTTTAGGGTTTAGGGTTTAGTGGTCTATATAAGGGTTACTATAACGGATGTATAAGGGAACTAGAATGTAGGGCCCATAATGTTTTTTGGGGGGTTTCCGAATATTAGGGGGTACCTTAGTTTGGGGTCCTTATAAGGACCCTACTATTTATGGTACTATATTGGGGTCCCCCATTTTCGGAAACTCCCATTTGCTTATTGATTAGGACAGGGTTTCTGCAAAGTGGGCTACTACAACAAAGGTTTAGTGTAGCATCAAGAGCGGGTCTTATAGCGGGAATACCCCTGAACCCAACCTAACAACCCAACAACTTTCTCACTAAGGGCTTCATGGGGCATGTCCTTTAAGTTGACCCGGGTGGAAGCAGGCGAACCTTCTCTGGAAGAGAAGAAATCGTGCTACGGAACCGTGAACCGCCGCATCGCAAGGTTGAGTGTATTACAGAGGCTACCCAAGAGGGGTTCAGGATTAGAGTTTAGGTCTCAGGGTTTACGGTTTAGGATTTATGAGCTTCTTCGCCTAGCTTGACAGTGTCGGGACTCTCTTGAGTCCGAGTAGGTGTTTTGGGCTGTGGGGTGGCCCGCCCGCCGGCGTGGGGTCAAGCTTCAGCGCTTGGAGATTTCAGGTTTGAAGGATAAGGATAGGGCCCCCAAAAAAGCACATAAGCAAAATTAGGATAGGGATATCACATGTAAACCCCCTGAAAAGGAAGCCCAATAAGGTAGGGATATCCCGTTACAATGCTTATGCTTATGTGCTTTTTGGGTCCCCAAAAAGATTGAGGTCTGCCTTGAGTACTAAAGTTGAGGCTGAAACAGCGCCTCGATCCCAAACTCACAGCAAGCGGACCCTGCAAAACGATATCATGTCATTTGTGCAGCGAAGGTCCAGCGAAGCAAGCCACAAGGAGCCAATCCTCATGAGGGAGGCCTGCACAAAGCGCAGCTTTCAGGGTCGAGGCCAAACCTACGCGGATGAAGCAAGATATCCCCGGATCCACTACATTCCAGTGATCACGAAATAGGTTTGAACGAAGAGACCCGCGCCCGGTGAGGTTGAGGTAAGAGATTTTCGGAGTTGGCAACAAGGTTGTCCGTACCCTGAACCCATACACGTTAGTAATGCAGGAGCCTGAAAAATTATCAAGAATAAATTATCAATAATGTTCCTAAGGGCCGTGGTGCTTCATATTGTAGTTATACATAAATGCACCGAAAATTAGCCGACGGTGTTGGCAATGGCGATGAGGAGGCAAGGTCTGACTTAAGACGCCATGGCTTGCAGTTGCCGCAAGCTTTCAGCATGCTCTGAATGGGTGACTACAGGGACCTGAATAATCTGAATGCATGTTTCTTTTTGGAGGGGTGAGAGGGGGGGGCGTATCATGGAATGATCGAATAGATATCATAAATCACCCTAAATAATAGTGTTGCTAGCGATGCAGCCTGGTTCAACTGACACACCATGCGGATTCATAAAATGCTTGTTATCTCTCTCTCTCTCTCTCTCTCTCTCTCTCTCTCTCTCCCTCCCCCTCTCTCACTCTATCTATCTATCTGTCTGTTTGTCTATCTGTATATCTATCTGTATATATATATATATATATATATATATATATCATATATGTATATGTATCATATTGCTAGTATATTAATGTACATTGTACATCCTATGGTTCAGGTCATGTAGCCAAGTACCAAGACTGTGCTCAGTATGCCTGCGCATGTGCTGATACACACACACACACACACCGTATGACAACAGCTGTACGCACATACATACATACATACATACATACATACATGCATGCATACATACATGCATGCGTCTGCATCCGCATCCACATCCACATCCACATGCACATACACAGACCAACACATACACATACACATTTACGTACATCCATCAGTACATACACGCATACACGCTTATAAACACACAAGCACGAGTATCTAAACCGATGTCTACATCTGAATCTATATCTATGTCTATAGAGATAGCTATGCACCTGTACACATGCATCCACCCATTACATACATGCATAAGCTTTGATGGACGTAGATACCCCGTGTACATCCAAGTCTGTATGTATATATGTACGTTTGTTTGTATCCGACTTCAAGCCCCAGGACTGCCCGCCCCTCCAACTAAAAGGCCTTGTTTGTATGTCTCTGTACAAGCTGCACAAATCTATGGGTTGTGCCTGCAATGTATGGTGTGTGCATGAACATAAAACCAGGCGGGTCAGAAGCCTCTGCACGAGGCGGCGTGAGTTCTTCCAAAGGACGGCCGCGCAGCCTTTGGGTTAAGGGCTTAGGACTTGGCATTGAAGGTTTTCTGCTGGTTGGCTGGTGAAGTCGTACCAGGAAGGGATTTCAGTGCTTGAGGTTCGGAGTTGGGTGCGGATGCTGTTACTTATTCAGCTGCAAACTACGATATGCCACCACGTCTACCAGCTATGGTCGGGCTACTGATTCTAATACAAAGCCTGAATGATAACAACAGGGGCTTTTGAGGCTAGATTTTTCATTCAACAATGAACAGGAAAACTGTCAGACACCTGTCAGGTGCTCTGAGAGGATAGCATTTCTAGCTGTTCTGACCACTCATAGCCCCAAACTAGGGGAAGTAGTAAAGTCCATGCAGATTACCTCCAAACCCTGTAGCCTAAACTCTATACTTCCTGGCTCCATACCCGGCGGAGACATGCACGTTGAAACTTTCAGGTGGATGCCACATTCTAAAATAAGTTGGGCATCACACAACTAAGCATACCCTAAACCCTAAACCCTAAACCCCAAACCCGTACTCCAGGCAAGTGTCGCTGCCAAATCCTCGGCCAATGGTGCCCACACGCGGCGATTGAGGCCTGAGGAAGGGGATGTAGCCCTAAACCCCTAAACCCCAAACTCTGAATCCCTAAACCCTAAACCTGTACATCGGGGATTCTGGGCCTCTCTCTAAAATCCGTCGGACGAAAGGTGTTGGGCTGCTGATGGATAAGCTCCTGTAAACCTTGCTTATAAGACGATGTGCCGCCCTACAATTTAGGGTTTAGGGTTTAGGGTTTAGAGGCACTACATTCCTCAGAAAATGAGGCTAAGCCAAAGCCTAAGCGCTGAGCCCCTGAGCCCTAAAATCTAAACCCTACGAAAGTTAACTCTGTGTCCATCAATAATGAAGCCTAAGCCTAGACCCTCCATTTACCCTCCATTAGACACTAAATGCCCTTTATTTGGGACCATATGCCCCTATTTGAGGGTAGAAGGAGGGTCCTGAGGTCCCCGAAATTTTCTGGGTGTTGGGGTGGACAGGGCCGGCAGGCGATTGATGGAAAGGTGCAAGGTATGACAATCCAAGGAGTATAGCGTTGAAAATTTTGGAGCGAATGTTGAGGGCTTCCGGCTTAAGAATTCGGGGATGGGGTCCAATCTAGGGTGCAGGATCAAGGGCAGGGTGGCGAGGCACGACAACCAGAGCCTATATGCACTGGATTTCTCGGCTTGGGCCTGCGAGCATGTTCAACATTGCCGGGCTTTTGCGGTTTAGGTTTGAGGAGTTTGGGGCTTAGGGTCCCTAAACCCCAAGCCCTGAACCCTACTAGGGGCTGTCGGTCCAGGTGCTTGGGGGCCCGGGATTTAGGGATGTTTGGTCTAGGGGCTTAGGAGGGTTTCGGGTTGGAACATGTTTCTATTTCCGGGCAAGTTGTGATAACCTCCTGACAAATGCCAGGCTAGCAAGTATAAGAGTCTGAAGCATTACTGCGCTTATGTTTCCTTCCTCTGCATCCTACATATCCTCCCCTCTGGGCAAAGTATTGGCAGAACAGTAAACCACCGCAACATCAATTAGTTATAGGTTCCTCCATGTTGACTGCTGCTTCGGCACCATTGGCATGCAAGAGAAGGCAAAGCGTCACATCACCCATGGCTGACCCCAAGCTCTGAACCCGACACTGTGTCGCGGGGGTAGGGTGCTTAAGGCTTTACCCCCTCGCCCGGGTTTTGCGGAATTTCCGGACGTCGGAGCGGGAAGAATCAGAGCCTTAACTTTCAGGGATATGTCGACCGTAAATACAGAGATTTTTAAAAATCCTCTGTAAGTCCCTAGATTGAAGCAACGCTGTTCTGGATAGCCTGTGCTACTCAAGGCTCGGACGGTTAGGACTTTAGGCCAATAAAACTCTAGAAATCAAGCAAATCAGCATCTAGGCGAACCCGAAACTGATGGAGATGGTGCAGGTTGCCGGGTTGGGGTCTACGTTGATGGTTGTTTTGTGAACCTTGGGCCAACGAAGCTGCTGCCGAACATGTATCCTTTAAGATGCTCAAAGCTGCAAGCGGCACATGCTGCAATGAACATGGAAGCCTAAACCCTAAACGCTTAAACCCCAACCCCTACTGTAAATCCCTGTCCCTGGCTTTTCATTGAAGTACCCCTACAGTCAGAATCAATGATTGTTGAGGTTTGTTCAACCTGGAAAGATGTGCATCCTGTACAGGGCAAAAAAGCGAACTCATTATTTGTATTTCCGAACCCTACCATGGGGACGAGACGACCCGGGGCCAACCCACAGACGTGCAAGCAAAGCGGAGCAAGGCCGCCCATACGCTCTGGCATTAGCCTGAGGGTCCAAGTACCTGATTATCATATACTCTCCAAAATAGTAACCTACATAACTACTATCCTAAACCCAAGAAGCTAATTATTGGGTCTTTTGGACCCTTAGCATTAGCTGGCCCTGTGTTTTTACCAGGTGGCAAGGAAGACCATAGCGGCCGTAGTGAGCAAGATGCAGCGCCAGTTACTTGGAGGGTCGGGGGACTTAGTAACTGGTTAATTTAGGGACTTATGAGTACCAGAACCCCAATTAGGGTCCCTTTTAGGGTACTTATAAGTCTACTTACTACCTACTTACTAAGTCCCCCGACCCTCCAAGTATCTACATACCATCACCAAGAATGCCGCACACCCAACGGCTTGTACTTGAAAGAAAACAACTGCTGTACAATTGTAGTCCCGTATGTAGTACTACTTGTCAAAGCCCCTATGACATACTGTCACAGGCCCTATCACATACTAAGTGATGGTCCCGTTTCCCTTCAAGAGATGTATTCTGAGGTGGTAGAAGGCGATGCATCAGGAGCCCGCAGCCCACCGTCAGCGCTTTGAACTGAAGCCCAGACCCAAAAGTTCATAAGGCCTTAGAAGCCCGAAATTGCTGGATTTAGGGTTTAGGGAGTTTAGGGTTTTGAGTTGAAATTTAGGGAGTTTCAAGATAAATTCCCCATAAAACCATGAACCCTGGCAAATCTTCGCCGCCGGTGCCGTGCGACCAACCCGGTGGATGTAGCGGGTTACCTTCAGACGCTCACAGGACTCGAGTTTCCTTTCAGGGCTCTTTGAAGGGGTTCTATTCAGCGGTTCTAGATCCGGCTTGGGTGGTTTCCGAGTGTATAGGGTCTGGGGGTGCTTCTGGGTCTGGGGTCAAATATTGAAATTTTTGGATCTTGGATTTGAGGTCATTTGAGGTTTGGATTCGGGCACTCCGGGCTTGTGAGTGTTATCGTGCTACGGGCTGGTATTGGGGAGTAGGTTGGTACTGATGCCATGATGCTACGTGTACTGTTAGCGTGGCAGCCAACTGAATCAGGGAATCGCACACATAGTCGTTGCAGCGCCACTGCGACTGCGACATCCTACCACTGCAATGGCGAGGACTACTTCTACTGCCACTTTCACAGAAATTTCCCAACGACCTCTGATCTCAAGAGGTCGGGATCTGTGGACTCACAACCCAGGGCACCTAGGTGATGGGTTGCAGGTACCTCATGTTATCGGAGTTCAGGCCTATAAGCATACCCAAAACTCTAAAGAGACACCTTATGAAACGATGATGATGAAGCGGTTAGTAATAAACCCTAATCTAGACCTAAGAGTAACATCGGAATACAAAGGGTGCCCTTTTTGGTGTCAAGGGGGTTATAAGGGAACCTGAACCCTAAAAAAGGGAATAAGGGCTTACTCTGGGTCCTAGTAATTACACCAAAACCCTGAACCAGTTAAGAGGCTCTACTTCTTCTCGGATCTTCGGTTCACATTTCAAGGCATTTCTGCGCTTCAGGAGCTCAGGGCGCGAGGCTTGAGGGGTAGTGTGAGGGTTCAACGAAGGAGCTAAAAAAAGGAGGCTTAATAATTAGAATGGGGTTTTGGGGCCCATTCACTATAATTATAATTAGGAACACCCCAAATTCGTTAATTATTTAGGCCCCTATATTAGAAGAGTTCCATGGCATTTTGGGGCCTACCCTGGCCTAGGGTCACAAACCTCTCAAGAATCCTAAGCCCGGAAGTCCCAAAGCCCCAACCGCGAATCGCCGTTACATTCAGCCCAAACATAGAGCTCGAGGAAGAAACAACCTAGGAATAAAAAGGGCTCCCTTTTTGGTGTTGCGTAACTTTATAAGGAACCTAGGACTACAAATAGAAAATAAGGGTACCACTGGGTATCCTAGTAAACGTTAAACCCTAAGATCCGGACATCCACTGGCAGGTGGAAATTGATCACCGTCTTGGTGCAGGGCCTTCTGGGGGCAAGATCGTGCCGATGGTGGGTGGGTGGAGGGGGTGGGGGGGGTGGTTGGAGCCACTATCACGACCCGTTTAACAGAATGCACATCCAGTTCCCTGTATTGTTTCTCTACGTGCTTTGTGGCTGTATAGCGTACGTCCACCATCCCCAATGCCCAATCCCTGAACCCCAAAACTTCATCACACCAGGCCTTCAAAGAGACCTTGAGCCCTCAACGTTTGCAAAGTTTTGCATCGGTTTTCGGGTTGGGTTTGGGGCTTTGCCTGCGGCGTAGGATTTATGGTGTGGGGTGAGCGGCGGCCCTCTAAAGCCATTATAAGCCTCTGCAGGAACCTAACGATCCCCCGAAGTCCCATGACAACCTACGTAGAATGCCATGACATGAAAACCCTACACCTTCAGAGTTAGTCTAGTCTTCACTGTAATTCCTTTTATGTGTTGGCCGGATTTACGGTTAGGAAGGGCGGTGGGTAGATAGATAGATGGACAGGTACAGGCTTATGCAGTAAGGTAGATATAAGTGATGCAAGTACACATGTATTCGCCGGGACCTCCGTAGGAACAAAGGAGCACAGCTTGATAACTCATTGGCGCTGGATTCGGGGCTGAAGGCTGTGATAGGGCGTACGCGGTTCGTTCCCCGTTGACGGCTGCGGTTATCATTGCATCTGATGCAGCCATGTCCAGGCTCGTCCCGTCCCAGGCCGACAGCACCAGCCCAGGGTCCCCGTAGATTGCTCCTGACCGAATGGTCTCGAACAGCCGCGCCATGATAGCGTCTATCTCGACGTTGTTGAAATGACCCGTCAATGATACGTACCTGTCCGACGTCCTGTACGCCGATACAGTCAATGCCGCGACGGTCGTTGACATGTCATTGGATCCCGGGTGCACCATTGTGTCCTCTGCCGTTGCGCGATCCGGGATTGATCTGTACAGCCCAGGTAGCTCTGCGGATGAGTAGAACACCATCACATCGTCAGCATTGCACGGGGCCCGGACTGAGTGCCCCTTCGTCCCAAACCCCGCAACACAGGGCGAATGCTGCACCCACGCAAGCCCTAGACAAGAAAGAGATTGTCTCTGCGAGTATGCACTACTACTAAACCCTGCTTGGAAGTTCATGGGCACTTATAAGTAAGAGTTATAAGCAGGGTAGCTATACTTGCAACCCATATTAGGGGACTTATACCCCCACTTACAAGTCTGCAAACAGTCCGCAAGCAGCCGCAAACTGGGTCAGAACCCAACCCTGACAAGAACAGGGCCGGGACGGATACCTTAAGCCGACCCTAACTTCCAAAACCCGAAATCGTGCATGGGAGCTGGGAGGGTTGGGATTCTGTTGGGATTGAGGTTGGGAAGGTCTTTGAACCCGGGTGGGCTTCGGGGGTGGACAATGATATAGTTACCCTCTTCCTTTTGGCATACACATAGCTTTCTTGCCATTATCGCGCGAGTGGCGTGTTCCTCGCAGTTTATATACTCCAAAGCAAACAATCATCAGGATGGCGGGGATATTCCCGAAAGCATCGCGAAGGGTTCTTCCGTGCGAAGCCCTTGAGAGAAGTACATAGAGTGAAGTACATAGAGTGAAGTGCATAGAGTGAAGTGCATAGTATATAGTGCATAGTACATAAATGCATAGAGTGAAGTGCATAGAGTGAAGTACATTGAGTGAAGTGCATAGAGTGAAGTACATAGTACACAGAGTGAAGTGCATGCTACGTGCCTCTCTGCTCTATGACTCTATGTTTGACTTGAGCTATGACACTCTGACTCTGTAACTCTATGACTCTGTGTATGACTCTCTGTACTTGACTCTACCTGATTTATATATGTCTCGGTATATTAATCTGGCAAGGAACCCGGCTGTCATTAAATTGGCCCAGGTGCAAAGCCAGGGGACCCTGCAAGACCTGGGTCAGGCTCGTCGAGCTTCACTGCGCAGCCCATGTCGGCGAATTTGATCGTGCCGTCTGCGTCGATCAAAAGGTTGGCGGGATTGATGTCACGGTGCAGGATGCCGCATCCGTGCATAAATGAGAGCCCAGCCCATGTCTGGCAGGGGCAACTGTAGACTCAAGAAGCAAAAAAACCTCAAAACACACACGTGGCTTGGCTACGCACAGTCAGGTCACGACATTATGTCTGCGGATGCTTCTTCCAATACCAAATCTGTCCGTGTCTATGTGTGCACACGCGTGCACGTGAAGACGTGTGCGTATGTGCGTGCGTGTGCGTGTGTGCGTGTGTGCGTGTGTGCGTGTGTGCGCGTGTGTGCGTGTATGCGTGTGTGCATGTGTGCATGTGTGCATGTGTGCATGTGTGCGGGTGTGCGGCTGTGCGGGTGTGCGTGTGTGCGTGTGTGCGTGTGTGCATGTGTGCATGTGTGCGTGTGTGCGTGTGTGCGTGCGTGTGCGTGTGCGTGTGCGTGCGGGTGCGTGTGCGTGTGCGTGTGCGTGTGCCTTAAGGACGAAATGAACCCCAAAAAGGTTTAAGGTTCATATACCATATGGGGATTCATAGTACGTGGCTATAGGGCCCCTACTTTTAAGGGTCATTTGGTCCCTCAGGTGCGTGTGCGTGTGCGTGTGCGTGTGCGTGTGCGTGCGCGTGCGCGTGCGCGTGCGCGTGTGCGCGTGCGCGTGCGCGTGCGCGTGCGCGGTGCGCGTGCGCGGGTGCGCGGGTGCCTGGGTGCGTGGGTGCGTGGGTGCGTGGGTGCGTGGGTGCGTGGGTGCGTGGGTGCGTGGGTGCGTGGGTGCGTGGGTGCGTGGGTGCGTGGGTGCGTGGGTGTGTGTGTGTGTGTGTGTGTGCGTGTGTGCGTGTGTGCATGTGTGCGTGTGTACTTGAAAAATCTTGGTGGTTAGTATTTGGTTATAGGGGATACCGGAGATATATGTGGGGTTATCTAACTTGCGTAAACGGACTTATCTATGCAGTTTACTGGAGTTACCTAAGTGAACTTATTGGATTTAGGTAAGTGGGATAAATTGACATATCGGGCAATATCCACATATAAAAATGAACATGTAATGTATCTATCTTCCAGCAGAAGCACAAAAGGAGAAGTGAGGCCACCGAAGCCATGCATGACATAAGCACGAATGAAGCCGTCCAGGGCCTTATAACTTCTCGCAATCGCCACAGCAAGCATTGCACATATTTCTGCAGTGCTAACATGATGAAGCGGCACATGCATGTTTCATGCATGCATGCTTGCAACTCAAAGACTCGCATGCAGGGCAAAATGCTCGTATGCAGACATGCTCTCATGAAAGAGATTCGCACTCAGGGCACATTGCTCGCATGCAGTTTTTTTCGGCTAGACCAAAACGATCGCTTTGCCACCCTTGACCGAATAGATGCAGCACGATTTGATGCTGTCTGTTGCCGTGATAAAGGGGTCGAGGTCTGTGCATTCAAACATCTGCTCGTACACATGCTTCCATTGTGTGACACAAGTCCAGACTTGGCCTGCAGCTTGGAAGTGAAACTACACTAGACCCACAGTCGTAGCATCCAAAGCGACGATATCACCTTTTGTGCAAACGAACCCGCCGGCATGCATGGCCCGCAAATCATGCAGAATGGGCCCCGTTGCAAATGGCATGACCTGGCCCACGAGATCAACGAGCTTCTTCGGGGCCGGCTTGGGGTTCATAAGCCGCACCTTTGAGGATGGAAGCTCTGCAGAATACCTACCCCTAAACCTTATGGAACCCTTGAAGGAACCCTTAAACGAACCCTTCAAGGAACCCCATACCCCCCACTTATAACTATCCTTGAACCTCCAAGTAGACTCTGAGACAAACTCTCAAACCCTAGACCCCAAACCCCTAAAATAAACCCTAAACCCCGAAGCCCTGAACCTAAAATAAACCCTAAACCCCAAAGCCCTAAACCCTAAAACGCTAAACCCTAAAATAAAAACCCTAAAATGAAACCTAAACCCCAAAGTCCTCAACCCTAAAACGCTAAAGCCTAAAATCAAACCTAAACCCCAAAGCCCTAAACCCTAAAATAAACCCAAACCCCAAAGCCCTAAACCCTAAAACCCTAAACCCTAAATTAAAGCCCTAAACCCCAAAGCCCTAAACCCTAAAGTACACCCTAAAACCCTACTAAACCCTAGCGACTCTGAGACGACGGCCCGAGAACTCCAGAAAGTTGGAATATGGATTAATGGTAGGATCCCCTATAATTTACCTTTAAAGGGGTTACGATAATGATATTCCAACTTTCTGGCTTCTACTGTAGAACTGGAGACGACGGCCCGAGAACCCAGAGACGAAGGTCCCAAAACTCGAAACCTCTGACCCCCAAAAAAAGCTTCTTCTATTGAACGTTTAGGGTTTAGGGTTTAGGATTATTGGGTGGTTGTCGAAATTAGGGTCCCTTTTTGGGGTCCCCTAGATAGTAGGTGCCGTATTATAGTAAGGACCCGAAAAGGGACCCTAATATTGACAACCACCCTATTTAAGGCCCCAAACAAAGCACATAAGCAAACAAATGGGATAGGGGTTACATAAATCCTAAAAGGTTAAAGGTCACCTACTCAGCCCCTAAGGGTTTAGGGTTTAGGGGTCTTTAGGGCCCCAAAAAGGAACATAAGCGAAAAAATGGGATGGGGATATCCCATATAAATCCCCTTATAATGAAGCCCAATAAGGTAAGGATATCCCTATAAAATGCTTATGCTTATGTGCTTTTTGGGTCCCTAACTGAGGTCGTAGCAGGTCTAAGCCGCGGGAGGCGATGTCGGTGGCAATCAGAAACTCAGCCTGCGATGAGAAGCGTAGCAGGCCAGTACTAGGGCTTAGTGTTTAGGAGTTTTTTTGGATTGATGCTTGAACCCTTCGGTGCGCTCAAACAGCATGCAGGGTTTAGGGGTTTAGGGTTTAGGGCCTAGGGGTCTGGAAGCTCAGGCTTCGAGATGTGAGAATGTAAGATGCAAGGTTCGTATGCAGAACTGGGCTTCTCGGATATCTGCTCGCAGGAAAAGAACAGCAGGCCAAGATGGGGTCTCTAAGAAGCAGAATGAGGTTCTGCTTCAGGGAGCTGTCGGTTCCTAGAAGGGTCTTCCTAGGGCATGCTATAGAACATTCATGAAGGGGTCTGTTATTCAGAGTAGAGCTCACTTTGATGGCCCTCTTGAGGAGCCCGATACAGGTTTCATATGGTTTCATAACAAGGAGCAGGGGCTACGGTATACTGCTGGGGTGCGAAAAATCAAAATTGGACCAGGGATTTGGGTACAGTATAGTAAAGTTACAGAGGCACTACCAGGGGAGAGTTTTTCTAATTGTTCCAACCCTGATTACCACACTAGCCTCAAGGACCACGGGAAAGGCACGGTTGATGGACAAATTCCTGCATTACCCATAATAAGGAATTTACCATAGTTCCCATAGTCTAGGGTCATTAAGGTCATGCAGGATAGACCCTAAACACCCTTACGCCCTGAACCATTAAAACCTAAACCGGCTCCCCCAGATGGTTGAAACTCCAGTCTACCCCAAATCCTAGCCCCAGAGGTTTCGTAGTTTGAACATGCTGTGAGTCTGATCCCTACCTCTACCCTACCTCGTCCCCCAACGTATACCCTGCATTACATGAATGAATATCCACTATTCACTATGCAGGACCATAAGGGCATTGAGGGGGGGGGTCATGGTAAAGCTTACACTCTGAAGCGCGTAGGTGCGAACTCGCAAATTGCCAACAAAGGGCTGGAGTCTGCAAAGGTTTGGGGCGGTGGTTTCAGGCTTATAGGTTTTTCAGGGTCCAGGTCCTGCTATGGTTTTTACTTTGGGATTTCGGCGTATATGTAGGTTCACACCGCTTCGTTGAACAACTCTTTCCTTCTGAAAGCCCCTGATACCCTAAACCTAAGCCCTACACTAGCTATGTCACTCTGTCCCCTTTCGGAGCGCCTGGCTTTGCTGGAACCGCTGCAGCGAAGTCGCACGCTCTGTCTGCGAAGAAGGCGGAAGTAACGCAAGGGTCTTGGGTTTAGGGGCTAGGAATGATACGGCTTTAGACGGGCTTTTCGGGCTTATAACAGAGGAATCTTTCAAGCTTGAACGGTTCCATGGGTTCGTTAAGGGTTCTATGGAGTTTAGGGGATTGGGGAACTGTCGCGGGGAGTTAGCAATTAGAATTCGGTTCCCTTTCAAGGGGTCGTTGAAGGGTTCCATTATTAAGTGAGGCGGGCTTGGAATATATATTATATAATTGTATAGTCACAGCCGGCCTGCAAACGAGTATAACGGGAAAGAATATCGAGACATTTCCAACCTCAATACTTGCAATGGGATTTAGGGCCCTTGTTCGACGGTTTCCTGAGAGTTGCTACAGAGGCCAGCCTACTGTAAAGCCACGCTAATCTTCTTTGTCTGGAGACTGTGATGCCTCAGTTTGCTCTGCTAAAGTCCCAAAAGCTGCGCTAAACTTCACTATGCACACGATGTCATAATGAATGATGAATGCATGGACCGACGACTTAGGGTTACAAATGAAAGCCTTGGAAACGGCAGGCATCGCTTCAGTGCGATGCCCTAAACTAAACCCCAAACCCCAATCGAAACCCTAAACCCCAGTCGAAAGCCCAGGCGAATAGTTAATAGTTGCTACAGCGGCATGGCTCCCATTCTTGTGCAAGGATGGAGTTTACAGCGCGAGGTTGAGCACTTTGAGGGTCAACGCCGTCAAGGGTTTCGCTTAGGGGTTTAGGACACTTGTTTAGGGCTTCTTGTATTGATTTCCTCATTAAATCCATAGCGAGGGGGTTGTCATCTGCGGAGTGCTTGTCACACTCCTACTCAAAATCAAGAAATTTATATTAAGTCCTAAGAAACGTAGGCTATTGGGGTTAAGGTAAACCCTGCGGTCTCGTGCGCTGAAGGGAATCCACGAATTCCGTGGGATTTGTTGGGAGCTGACGGTACTAGGATGCAAGGAATAGCAGTACTTAGTATCAGACCCCAAATCTAAACGTCAAGCGCAAACCCTTAGCCTAAATCCTCGACCCTTGACCCAGCAGCTTCCCCCGTCGGAGCGACTGACCCCTTCGCCAAAGCTTCAGGTAAGGAAGCCTCGCATAGAACCCCGGCATAGTTCGATCCTGAACGCTGGCGCCGCTAGTAAGGGATTTTAATCATCAGCGGTTTTGAGAACACCATGCAGGATGCGGAAAGTTCAAAACGGGATGCCGAAAGCCCAAAACTCCGAACCTGCATGAACCCTACACGCCCTCTCACAACCGTTTGAAACCCCTATAGAGCCCTGTGCCCCAGAGCCTGAGACAGGTTCCCGTGGATTTCGGCAAACTTGAGTCCGCAGAGCCCAAAAACGATGGCGATGCGGTGGGCCGCCTTCCAGCGAGTCGATCAAAGGTTGGGTTTCAGGGTTCCTTTAATGGGATCCTTATAAGGGGTTCCTTAAAGGGATCTAGAAGGGGTTCAGGGTTTAGGGTTTAGTGGCTTTGGGTTCAGGGTTTAGGGGTTCAGGGTTTAGGGTTTAGTGGCTTTGGGTTCAGGGTTTAGGGGTTTTGGGTTCAGGATTGAGGATTTAGGGGTTTTGGGTTCATGGTTTAGGGTTCAGGGTACAGGGCGTACAGGATGTAGTAGGGTCTTATGATGGGTCTAACAAGAGATTTATCAGGGTTCTTTACCGGCTTCACAAGGGATCTGTGTTGGCTACAAACAGCTATATACAAATGGATTTCAACATGTAGTGCTTAGGAATGTAGGGCTTTCGGTTTAGGTGTTGTGTTCCGGTCTCGGGTTTGCGGGTTTAACCAACAGTCTACGTACCAAAGATGATAGTATATACTTTAACCTTGACTGGTTCCTGGAGGTATCTTGGTGTCAAATTAATATGATGTCAAGGCGGCAGGGGGGAATTAGTTTGTCGCGTATGCGAAGATCCAGCGCCGTAAAACCTGGCGTTTTAGGCAACCGAATAAGACTTGGACAAGAGTCTGCAAACGCTTGAGGAGTACAATTATTCAACACTCAGGCCGCTAAACACTGAATATTGAACCCTTCTTTGGATGCTTGGAAATGATTTTGGGTGATTAATCGGCGTGGTGGCACTCGAGCACACGGAACCGCTGCTCCTCGACACCACAGAGACTTTTGGAATGAGATACGACCTTGAAGGAGATCAAGTTTTTCTATTGGGGGGGCTACTAGGCTATTCCTGATTGTTCAGATCGTTGCAGTGTTGGTATTGGGATACTTGTGGGAGTCACTCGCCGGGCAATGTCGGGTTGAAGATGCTTGCATGCAGGTTTAAGGTGTGGTTCCGGATCGAAACGTGTCGTTACGGACTCTGCCAGACCTCCTTCGTCGAGCAAAAGACGATGACCTTGCTGTTGTAGTTTCGCGTCACAAGGCCTTGGCAAAGCAACCAGGCAAACAAATGGCTGTGGTCTGGCTTCTTGTTGTGGAATTCAACTTAAGTTACCATAATAGGGGTGTATAGTATATATATATATATATATATATATATAATGGCTTCTTTACTATGGTCACTTAGATTAAACCCCTTCGCAAGAAACCGGCGGTGCGCTTCGACTTACCATGACCTCTTCACAAAGCAGACCTAGCAAGCAATCAAAGCCTTTCGGGTGTATGAGTGGAGTGGCTCATGTGATGGCGCATGACACTGAAAACTTTGCCGAAACACGCAGTGCAATGCAAAATGCATGAAACACAAGTAAGATTTACCGATGAAGCTCCGATAGTCGGGATTCAAAAGGCTTCGCAGGAACCAGTCCACGTGCCATGGAGTTCAGGGATCTACCGGAAATCAATGCCACACAGGTTGATGTCTAGAAACCCTACAAGTAACCGCAAGCAGCGGCTTGGGTGTTCGCTAGGTAGGATGTGCCTTCTACTTCCGGCGTAGGCGTCGGGGGCCTTGGTTTCCGAAAGCTTCAGAGATCTGTCAAGGACGAATTACCAATTGGTAGAATTACGACGTCATGGTTTTAGGGTCCAGGTTTCGGGAAGTGGAGGGGCTGTACAAGCTGAAATTGCTGAGCCAGGGTCTTGGTGCGCACCGAACTCACGGAGATCATGCTGCAATGCATTCGGGCTTGTTGTACCAAGACAAGCAAATATTGCAAAAAAGGATTCTTGAAACCAGAAGAACTCGAGAGGCATTCTAGAGAGAATGACCTTGCCAAGTCCTACGCCGAACCCGCTCCTGACCCTAGATCCGTGTAACCGGATACATGATCTCAGCCGTTCCGCGAGGACCAAATCAAAGCCAACAGAAACCTTCAGCCAAAGCTAAACTCCTAAACCCTACGTCCCAAACCTTTGTAGAACCATTTACGAACCTCCCAAAAGTCATAAATAGCCGCAAGAAATCAGAAAGATACCCTGAAGACGGGCTCCCCGCTGAGCAGGGCCGCTTCGCGAAGTTCTTCCGAGGGCGCCTTCACAAACTCCTCAGAATTTGGAGGCGTACAGAAGCAGGTGGGCCGAAAACGAGGGTGTTTAGGTGCGTAGACAGGTCGGGGATTGGCGTAGGGTTTGCGTTTTGGGTTAGAGCTTCCGGTATTGGTTTCTGGAGGGGTTTAGGGTTCTTGAGAAAGGATCACGAGGGATCCCAAGAGGGATCCAAAAGGCACTGAAATGTTTAGTGTATTTGAATACACCGGGCTTGGGACTTCGAAGGTCAAGGGGCGGTTCCGGATGATGCCACTCATGCCTTCGTTTCGAGGTCAAACTAGCTTGAAGGATTTCTACTTGCTTCCCGAATAAGCCACAGGAATGAAAGGTTAACTTTCCGGCTCCTACTAAACTAAACAATAAGAACACAACAAAAAATAAAGGTTGGGTATTGGGGATTCAATTTTATGGGGTTGCACAAGAGCTTCATGAGAAGAGGGAGGATCCAAATTAGGCTTCCCTTCTCGCTGGGTGGCTTTTCGGACGTTGGAGGGTTTCTCCGAGTTTACTTGGAGGTTCATGGGTACTTATAGGTAGGGTCATAAGGGGTCTTTAGGGTTCCTTTAAGGGTTCTACAAGGTTTAGGGTTTAGGGTACTTATAAGTGGGTTATAAGTAGGCTAAGTATATGTATTGCCCATATTCGGAAACTTATAACCCCACTTATAACTACGCCTGAACCTCCAAGTAGGGCTGTCTCAGCAGTTCAGAGCGTGCCCGCATCCACATCAAGGCTCCTAAACCCTGAACCCTGGCTGTTGAAGTGTCTGTGTGCGCATGGTAACCTCATGTCTTGCCAGACTAAGGATGCAGAAGACCCAGAAGGCATTCATTCAGGAAAGAATCCCATGACAATGGATGGAACCCTACACCTTAAACCCCAAACCCGTTTTGGGAAACTTCTAGGAACTTGTAAAAGTGGGCCTTAAGGACTTTTCGAGTTGGAGTTCTACGGGATTTGAGCCTGTCCTGTAGCGTGTAGAGACTTCGGGTTTGGTCTCCAGGCCGGCTGTCCCGGGTTTTCGTAGCTTCGGACCAGACCTAAGAGTAACCTAGGAATAAATAGGGTGCCCCAAATTTTGGGTTAAATAGGGGTTATAGGGGAACCTGAGCCCTATAACAGGGAATAAGGGCTTACCTAGAGGCTGATACCCTACGGCTGTTTTAGGATACCTAGTTTCATGGTTAGGATCTGTTATCTTAAGAAGTAGGCGCCTTAAAAACGGGGTAGGGTATGAGCCTCTACTAGGCCGAGAAGTAACCAAGGACAAAAAAGTATAGACGTTTATTTCATAATGGTTCCTTTAAGGAACAAGTATCCAACAAATATACTCAAGTATAACCCAGGTCTAGGGCGCCTACTTTTTAAGATAGCAGATCCGAATCCTAACCACAAAACTCGGTATCCCAAAACAAGGGGATAGGGTATGAGCCTCTAGGTAAGCCCTTATTCTCTGTTTTCGGGGTCTTTAGAGGGTTCCTTTAAAGGGTAAGATGGCTTACTAATGGTAGGGTATGAGCCTCTAGGTACTCTGGGTCCTAGTCGGAGGCCTTCGGGGAGGTCTGCAGCTTCCAAGTCTCATGGCTTCGAGTCCCACGGCTCCAAGCCGGAAACCATTTTGGGGTTACTTGGAGGTTGAGAGGTAGTTATAAGGGTTCCTTTAAGGGTCCCTTTAAAGGGATCTATAGGGATCCATTTTGGGGTTTAGGGTTTATTTTAGGGTTCAGGGCTTTGGGGGTTTAGGGTTTATTTTAGGGGTTTGGGGATTAGGGTTTATTTTAGGGTTCAGGGCTTTGGGGGTTTAGGGTTTATTTTAGGGGTTTGGGGTTTAGGGTTTGAGAGTTTGTCTCAGAGTCTACTTGGAGGTTCAAGGATAGTTATAAGTGGGGTTATAAGGGTTCTTTTGGGTTCCTTTAAGGGTTCTATAAGGTTTAGGGTCTAGGGTAGTGCTCCAAGTCGGAAACCACTGCTATGGTTGATGATAGAAATCCTGCATTACCCATACTAAGGGTACCTTTTAAGGGGCTCCTTTAAGGGATCTATAGGGTTATAAGGCTTTGGTTTAGGGATATAAATCCAGCATTACCCATCATAAGGAATATAGCATAATTCCCATAGTTTAGGGTTTTTAAGGTAATGCAGGATTTATATCATCAACAGTAGCTTTCCGAGTGGCCTAAGGGTATCCTTTGTTCCTACTACTTTTTTATTGGGCAATTCATCAGGGTACCCTTTTTGTCCTACTATTTTGTGTTAATAGGGGAACACAGAAAGAAAAAGTGCAAAATGGAACTTCTCAGGAACCCAGATTTAGTTGCAAGGTCCAGGCTTCGTGCGGAGTCCAATCTGTAGGCACTGGAGCGCAGAGCAAACATAAGAACTGCTTCCCGCTTTGTGAGGGGGCGGGGAGACTTAGTTATGCCAGATCTGTTCTCGTTTCAACAGCTGACACAAAGCTACTGTAGACTTTGGTTACTCCAGGTCGACCGAGAGCCCTGCAACCCTACGACCTGAACCCCAATTAAACCCTGAACCCCTAACCTAGAGCCCTATACGCTGAAACCCTGTCTCCTGCTCGAGCGTTTGGGCGACGGCGTTCACAGGACTGGCGTGTATGCGCTCCGGCTTCACCTGCACCATGCGCAGTGCCCCCATCTGAGGCACCAAGTATGTACGTGGTAACTCTGTTGGCGGAGTACATACAAACACACATAGATATCTGGGCGCATAGATACCTAGATAATTATATAAGTACATGACACAGATGCATACATACATACAATACAATACAATACAATACAATACAATACAATACAATCATACACACATCCTTTCATCACCGTGCCTACATTGAGCTTAACAGCCCCAGTATGCCTCCCTTTAGGGTATGGCTGAAGGAAGCAACACACAGAGAGAAGGATCCCACGGATGGACCAAGGTGTCGAACAACCTCCCCTGAGGGTCCATGTACTCATATAGTATATACACTGCTTGGAGGGTCGGGCGACTTAGTAACTGGTTATTTTGGGGGGCTTATAAGTACCATAACCCCAATTAGGGTCCCTTTTAGGGTACTTATAAGTCTACTTACTACCTACTTACTAAGTCCCCCGACCCTCCAAGTGGCCTTAATGTAGTCCCTATATAGGTACTGGCGCTCATGTATCTCTATGGATACCTGGACCCTTAGGGCTCTATGTCCGATCTGCAGACTACAACAAAAACAGTTGCAACAACCCCTTGAAGGCCTTGACACCCTCCTACACAAAATCGGTTTCAAAGCCTTCGGAAGCCCTAAAAGGCCCTTCATACCCCCCTTGCGACCTGTTCAAGCCCTAAGCCCTAAACCTTAAACCCCTAAACCCGAAACACTAAATCCGAAACCCTAAACTCCAAACCCCTAAACCCTAAACACTAATTAAATCCGAAACCCTAAACCCTAAAACCCCAAAGCCCTAAACCCTAATCACGCCCCATAATCAGGCCCTGACATGCAGAGGCAGAGGCCCCCACCAGCGCCAGCGCTGCGAGATCTTCAACCGAGGCATTCAGCGTCGCAGAGAAGAGCATCGTCCTTGTGTGGTGCTTGCAGGGCTCATATATTATTATAGGCCCTAAATGGGAGTTTCCGAAAATAGGGGACCCTAATATAGTACCCTAAAATAGTAGGATCCTGATCACAAGGACCAAGGAATAAGGTATCCCCTATTTTGAAAAGCTCCCAAATCCTAAACCCTAAACCGTTTAAGTTATCTGGCTAGAGTTCTCTAGTTGGGGCCCATGAGGCTTATTTACGGTTTTCTACGGCCTCACGAGGATTTCGGGGGTCTCGAACATGAGAGGTGCATCTTTGAAGGTCCTTGCGATAAGGATCCAAGGGACATCCACTCGGGCCGTGTTGGGGGGGCTCCGGGGTTGAGTTTAGGATACGGTTTTGGATTCTGGGTTTAGGGTTTAGGGGTTTTGGGTTCTGGGTTTAGGGTTTAGGGTTTTGGGTTCTGGGTTCTGGGTTCAGGCGGGTAGCTCAGGATCTATATTCGCTTTACAAACGTTTTTTTTTCGGTGTTGGTGCTTTTTCATAAGGCAGTTCCCACCCAATATCAGGTTGCCGGTTTGGTATGATACAAGGGTCTGGGTGGTCCTGGACGATCATCATGACAGTTTCATTCTGATGGGAGGCCAAAAGGGGGGTTTAAGATTCTTGGGGTAAGGATCCTTAATATGAACCCTATTATGGGAACCCTAATCCCTACTACTTTCTCGACATCTTTGTTTAGGTCAAGGCCCGCTGGGAACCCTGCTGCCGTCCCTTGGAGCACCGCTTCAGCACCTGCACACAGCATGTGTTGTCTCTTAGCTTCTTAGCTACTTCGGGGTGCGTGGCTGGTGCGATCCGAATCCTTATTAGGGTCTACGGCCAGCTAAAGGTGTAGGGCTTATAAGGGTTTAAAGGTATAGGGTTTGGGGGTTAGCAGTTCAGGTTTGGGGTCTAGGGGTTTAGGGCTTCCCTTCATATTCCATATGTTCTCCATTGTAGTTCCTTTTTTGGCTATCCATTTTACACGATATAGGATTCTAGCTTTAAAACTGGCTCAGCAAACAAGGACTTACAGGCAAAGGGGCATCTTTGACGGATTCTTCGGCCTTATAACTTAGGTTTACAAGCATTGCTGAGCTTCTCGCCACAAGCTCCGCAGCTTCTGTGCCCGTGAAAGCAACAATCTAGGAACCTGGTCAAGAAACCCCGGCCTTACAACACCAAAACAGTAGGATTCATATAAAAAGCCTAATAAAGGACCCGAGGCTGCTTAATCAGGTTCCTACGTTGATATTCCTTGCTAAAATAGACATGGCATGGGTTCCAACATGGACACGCCTCGCCAGCGAGACACCTTAAACCTGAACCCTACCTGAAAGACACTCCGGTCCGAGTGCGCCCTCGACCCCTGTAAGCCCTTCTTGGAAACTAGAACATCCAGATATTGGGGCTTAGGGTTCAGGCTTTATGAGGCTTCGCTTTTTGAATTTGTTGAAGGCTTGGGTCCCTCAGTATTGTCCGGCACGTTTGGGCCAAGCTGTCCACCAATTTCTTATAGAGTTTAGGGTTTAGCAGTTCAGGGTTAGGGTTGTTTAGGGGTTCAGGGTTAGGGTTTAGGGGTTTAGGGTTTAGGTTGTTTCTCTTTCGAAAATGATGCGAGGGAGCCGCGCTGAGGGACTGTGGGGTGTGACAGTGTGGACTGCAGACGTGGCTGCGAGTGTGGGCTGTCGACCGTGGGCTACGACATTTACGGCAACAGATTCAAGTGATTGAAAAAATGCCGGACGGATAGTGGCCCGGAGCCGATAAATCTTGAACTCTGCAGCAACACTCCCCAGTCATCTGACGTATCAGCAAAGACAATAAATTCTGCGCAAACCTGTAAACAACGAACTCCCTAGACAGCTTAGGGCTCCGGATTCGCGCCAACATCGAAAGCACGACGCGTTAAACGGTACAGCTTAGGTACGGCCCCCACTCAGTAATAGTTGAATAATATTCATAATATAGGTATAGTAGGACCTTAATAGCAGCCCTATTATAGACTCTTACTGTACGGGGGCCGTACCTAAGGTACAGCCCGAAACTCTCCAAACCCTAGCAAGCGGGTTGAACGCTAGTCTAACAACCATATGGGGGGAGCTAAGGAGCCAGGGATGATGATAATCCCTAGTAAATAAGGAGCTAAAGAGCCAAGGGAACCCCCAAAACCACTGGTTAGTAGCCACAACCCTGAAGGCCTCGACTCCCCTTAAAGCCTTAACTTGCGGATCTCTTAAAGAACCCTCGGTTCAGGGCTTCTTGGTTTCTCCAGGGTTTAGAGCTTGAGTTTTTTTTGTTTCTTCAAAGGTTTAGCTGTAAAGGGTATGGAAGGCTAAACCCTAAACCCTTAACTGCCTGAACCCTAAACCCTACAGAAGGGGACGCCGTGGACGCTTGTTTCTTCTTTGTCGGTTGTGTTCCCAGCCGGTGCCCTGACTTAATGACTTAATTTTTTTAAGTCATTAAGTCAGGGAACCGGCTGGATCCAAGATCCAAGATTGCAGGAAAAAGTTTCTTGGATCCATCTTGGATCAAGCCGGGGCCCTGACTTAATGACTTAATTTTTTTAAGTCATTAAGTCGGGGCCCTCCCGGATCCAAGATCCAAGATTGCAGGAAGAAGTTTCTTGGATCCATCTTGGATCCAGCCAGGACCCTGACTTAATGACGTAATTTTTTTAAGTCATTAAGCCGGGGCCCTCCCAGATCCAAGATGGATCCAAGAAACTTTTGTCTGCAATCTTGGATCTTGGATCCAGCCGGGGCCCTGACTTAATGACTTAATTTTTTTAAGTCATTAAGTCGGGCCCCGCCCGGGTCCAAGATGGATCCAAAAAGCTTTTGTCTGCAATCTTGGATCTTGGATCCAGCCCGGGCCCTGACTTAATGACTTAATTTTTTAAGTCATTAAGTCGGGGCCCTCCCGGATCCAAGATCCAAGATTAAAGGAAAAAGTTTCTTGGATCCATCTTGGATCCAGCCAGGACCCTGACTTAATAACTTAATTTTTTTAAGTCATTAAGTCGGGGCCCTCCCAGATCCAAGATGGATCCAAGAAACTTTTGTTTGCAATCTTGGATCCAGTCGGGGCCCTGACTTAATGACTTAATCTTTTAAAGTCATTAAGTCGGGGCCCTCCCGGATCCAAGATGGATCCAAGAAACTTCTTTCTGCAATTTTGGATCTTGGATCCAGCCGGGGCCCCGACTTAACGACTTAAGTTTTTTAAGTGTTTAAGTCGGGGCCCCGGCTGGATCCAAGATCCAAGATTGCAGAAAGATGTTTCTTGGATCCATCTTGGAGCCGGGGCCCCGATTTAAACACTTAAGTTTTTCCAAATCTTTAAATCGGGGCGCGTGGCTCTCGGAGCGGGTCCAAGAATTTTTGTTCTGCAATGTTGGTTCTCGGACCCAGGGGGCACAGCATTGTGTCTGTCTGGCACATAACGGAAACCTCAATGGAATTCCACCTTTCCACATGTGCTGCGTCCAAAGCCACAGAGCTTTGCACATGTGGAGATGTGGAATTCCATTGGGCTTTCCATATTTCCAAACCTGTTGACCTTAATTCTGCAGAGCTCAGGATCATAGGGCTCCCAATAATTATGTACTATAGTCTATTCCACCAAACCAGACTACAGGTGTGCCGCTGATATACTATAGTAGCCATTTGTTTTTACACCATTGCGAAACTATGCAACACTGTAACGTCCAAGGGTATCCTTTGCGTTGGTGCTAGACTAGGCTATGTTTGAATGTAGTAAGTTGCACTACCATATACCAAGCCCCTTTGTGCTATGCTGGATTACACGATACCGCATTGCATTGCATAGCAGTCGACACAGTACCACTCAACATTTGATAGTTAATCGTCATCTATGCTCGAGTTTCCTGTACTGGGTTTGCCCGTATTGAAAGGTACTACATTGCACTTTGCTATACTAGACCATACTAGATTATGGCGTCAATGCCTATCTTTAACACATTGTACTATGCTACGCTCTAATAACCTAAATTGAAACATTGTATATCACATCATATGCATATCCGATACAAGCAATTGAAGGCCCTTCGATTAGTCCAGTGAAAGAAGATTAGCCTAATGGGAAGTCGAACTCGTGATTTTGCTCAGTTTACTCATCGTATACGTTGACATAACACACACTACCAAAGAAAGCACAGCCTCAATTCGTACTTGCGATATACCCCGCCATTTTGGCACCGAGGGTACTGCGAGCAGATACCCTGTGGTGTCGACTCCGAGCCTTGTAAGTGGATATGTGGTGTGCATGGTACCACATTCTTCGGTTCATGCACGCAAATCGCTCTATGCTCGTGCTTTATATAGTGAATCAGAACTGACGGCAGAATAGTACACTAGACTCCTGACTATAATTCGCTATACTATGCTAGCGCACTATACCTTGCTATATCATGCTATGCTCTACTATACCCTCCAAAAATAGTAAACATAGTAAACAGGGCCATGCAACAGTGTATTTTCCTACACCATGCTGCGGTAGTGCTATACTAGACTATCGTATCCCATATAGTGTATGCTATACCACACTGCAATATAGCGTCAACGCTACAATATGCTATCGTGCACTTTACTGCCAATGTCATATCACAACATACTGTAATACACCAGACTAGAACATAAGGCTGATCTATGTCTTCTACCTTCGACCTACAGTATTCATATTCAACAGGTTCGTATGATATCAGACTACCATAATCTGTACCTATAGCACAGTATACAGCTGTTCTGTATACTACACATACATGATGAACTAGACTGTACGCCGCAATACTGCACTATACTGTTCTGTCCCATATTACGGGGCACCATGCCATATTATATCTTACGCTCCAGTATACGGGCACCATGCCATGTTATATCTTACGCTCTACTATACTATACCATACTTTTGTATGCACATGCGAAAAGTACCACAATGCCACGCCTGGTGCCTCATAAGTTACATTAAAGCCGGGCCGGATCCTGGTCAGAGATTTTTGGGTAGCTTAACATTGGTTCATGAGAAGCTTCATGAGGAGCAAGCAGGCCACAAGATAGAACTACCGAGAATACATCGTAGTTCGCGCTGTTTCATATGGCGTCTATCTATAAAGAGCCTTGGACCAAGGTAATATACGGATAGGAAACTACATGAAGGTGGGTCTTCGAAGGGGGTGACCATGGCTGCTTCTGGATGGGTGTTGCTCATTTTATGTTTTCGACTGCTTGATGTTGTGATCCGGTGTGGAACAAACAAGCGTCCACAGCGTCCTCCTCCCCTCCCAAACCCCAATCCCTATACCCTAAACCCTAAACCCTTAACCCTATACTCTAAACCCTGAACCCTTAAGCAACTAAACCCGAACCCGCTGGGTTCACAAGAACCTTCTAGGGCTTCTCGGCCTCCAAGCACTCCTGTCGGAAGCCCATCTCCAAGAGCCTCGTTTGGGGTTTAGGGTTTAGGGTTTGGGGTTTGGGGTTTAGGGTTTAGGGTTTGGGGTTTGGGGTTTAGGGTTTAGGGTTTGGGGTTTGGGGTTTAAGGGTGCAATAAGGGTCCTTATGAGGGTTTTGGGTTTAATAAGGGTCCGTATGAGGGTTTAGGGTGCAATAAGGGTCCTTATGAGGGTTTAGGGTTTAGGGTTGGTAAGGGTCCTTATGAAGGTTTAGGGTTTAGGGTATCAGGGTTTAGGGCCTATCTCCGAGAGCCTCGTTTAGGGCTTACGTTTGGCCTGAGTGACAATTAGAGTGAGGTTTGCGGGCACAAGGAACTGCAAGGAATCATATTGGTAAATAGGGGTAGGGATCTTCTGGAAGGATCGTATAAGGGTGTTGTAGAGGTAAGGGGCTGAGGGCTTTAAGGTGTGCACCTTCTGGCAAGCTGTTTCGGATATCATCTGCAATAAGCTTCTGCAAAGCTGCTCGGGTTTAGGGCTTGGGGGTTGGGATGTAGGTAGCTTTTCAGTCTTTGGGGTTGTTCTTGATGTTGGGGCCTTCCTCCTTTTAGGGTTCTGGCGCGTCATGGTTTACGGCTTTCGGGCGGTGGAGATCTGGCGTGGGCCTCATGGACTCCCTGGTGGGTTGAATTGCTCCTCGCAGGTAAGAGATCCCTACATAATGAATCAGGGCCATGAACTTCAAACCACGAGAGGTTCCCCCAAATCAAGGGAACCAGAACGCCAACAACACAGCTGCCTAACTAAAGAGAAACCTCGACACCCTATCAGCAACCCGCAACCCCGGTACGTTTAAACCCTAAACCCTTTCAAACCGGGGCGCAAGGCTTGTAGCATCAAGCACCGTCCCCGAGAGGGGATTTAAGCTGATTTAGGTGGTGTCAGGTTCGGGGTTTAAACTCGAAACCCGCATCTACTTTCGTACAGCAGGCGCCGTTCCGATTGCTTCAACTCATCCTAGTTAAACCCAGTTCCAGCGTACGTCCTAAAGAATGCTTCTGCCTGTCAGCTTCGTCGAAGACAACAATCTCCAACAGCTCCATGTGGACCTGGATATCAGAATTTGCTGCCCTCCAGGTGTCCATGTATCCATGTAGTGTATGCCTTGCTGAAGCAGCAACTGTCAAGTGAATGGGAAACCCTAAACCGCGCTGAATATATAAGATTGCGTAGGTAAAGTGGCCCTTGAAGTGTTTTAAGCTGAGAGCACAGGATGTTGACTGCATGCGACAAGCAAAGCCTTGCAACAAAGTAAACCTGAAGAGGTAGAAAGACAAAACTTGCCAACCTTGAGGCTCGTGAATCTGTCACTGCAGGGCTCTGTCCATGACGGCTGCCCTCACGTAACTCCGAAAATCGACCTGAAAGGAGTCCGTAAAGCAGTCATTCATCATTATTTATTCTTCTGCCGAATATCTAGAAGCTTTAAATTGAAGGAACCTTCCTAGACCCCCCAGCTACCCTCCATCATACCCCATATACACACTATTGAAGACCATACGGGCTCCATTAAAGTGCCTTTTGTGGGCGGGGGCGGGGGTCCTGGTTAATCGGCTACCCTAAAGCCCTTAACCCTAAAACCCTAAAGCACTAAACCCAAACCCCTAAACCCCTAAACCCCAAACCCTATTTATAGGAACCTACAACTTAGAGCACCCAAAAGTGTACACTTTCAGTTATATACATATATATATATATATATATATATACATATATATCTATTGGGTAATATTATCAGGTTTGGGGTTTAGGGAACCCACTCAGCTACGAAGATAAAGCTGTGGCCCGGCACAGAATGGCTGTTCATCAAATGGTCCAGGAGACCTCGGTCAAAACCCAGGAAGCAGGGAGTTTTCTAGGGGTTTAGAGTAAAAGCCAGAAAGTTGGAATATGGTTTCATGATAGGATACCCTATAATTTACCATAGAAGGGTTAGGATAATCATATTCCAACTTTCTGGCTTCTACTGTAAGGGGGTTCCTTTAAGGATTACTATAAGGGTCGCATAAGGGTACTCTAAGAGGTTCAGGGTTTTAGGGTTTAAGGGTTTAGGGTTTAGGCATTTAGGGGTTACACAGGATTTAGGGTTTAGGGTTTACTGTGTAAACCCTAAACCCTTAAACCCTGAAAACAGGAGACCTCGTGTCGGGCTGTTGCACGCAGCCATGGGTGCACTAAACTGCTGGGCCTCTGTGTATACTACAGTTACTACAGGGGCCTGCATAACTGGAATAGGGTCCTCGGATAGAGCTATTGTACTGTGTTTATAAGACGGAATCCCAAATCAGTGGTAATCATATAGACTCCCGTTGATAAGACGGAATCCCAAAACAATGGTACTCGTAGAGGCCCCTATATTGGGCATCATGGTTCTTTCCTGCTGTCGGATGATGCAGAATTATGTCTATCGGCAGCAGTTCCGGCTTGCATCCCGGAGGTTTGGGCTGTAGGGTCGAGGCTTAGGGTTTCAGGGCTTTGGGGTTTGGGGTTTTGGCAACGAGCTTGCGGGGTTGAGGGTTTGGATGCAAACCCATACTTTCAGGGTAGAAGCCTAGAAGTTTGGACTGGGGCCAGGGGTCGGATTGAGCATGGAAGGCCGGATTCCTAATCCTATCTACTCTTCCTTCCTTATGCCAAACGGCTTCACAAAGGCAGGAAGCCAACAGTATCTGTGCCTTATGGTTCCAAAACTTTTCTCTTTTTTCCTAAACCCCCAACCCCTATAAGCCCTAAACCCCAAACAATGGACCCTAGATCCTAAGCCCAAACCCCAAAAACCCTAAGCACAAAACCCAAAAGTCCCTTGTATGACATCAGCAAAACCTCTGCAGCTCCTTCTGAGCCTTCCTTTAAGGCTTCGTTTTAGGGTTCCTTTAAGGGCTCGTTTTAGGGTACTTTAAGGGTTTCAAATGGGGGTTTAGGGTTGAGGGTATCATGGGGAACTGAAGGTTAACCTTTCGGTTATAGAGGGATTATATAGGGACTATACTACCCCAATAAGGTCAAAGCTTACCTACTCTACTACTAGGCCAAAGGATCGTGGCTACATACATAGCAAAAACTAGGCATTCCTATTACGGTTTGGACTTAAGACCTTGATTGAAGCAACAAAAGCTCTCAGACCTGAACGCAAGGCCCTGAACCAACCCAGCCATGCGACGTCCTGGTGTAGCCACCACTAGATCGGGCTGATTTCGAAGGGAAGTCGCCTGTGAACGCAGGAGATGGGCCTTTGTGCCGCCCATTGGGATCGGACTCACAGCTTAGGGTTTAGCAGCGTTCAGGTGTCTCGGAAACCCTTCTCAGAGCCCATGTCAACAAAACAAAACCTGTAGAATCTCTTATACATCCAGAGATCCGAACACGTGGCCTGGTCTTGGGCGACGTAGCCCCCAGCAACCTTTGAGAGCAGGAAAACGAATGCAATACGGGAACCTTTTAGTGGGTCCTTTGTGCAGAATATCGGTCTTGCTGTGTAGCTTGGGGTCTATGCAACAATGTTGGAGTCCCCTGTTTGCCGACGCTCCCGTTGTGCTTTTTGGCGCAGGTGTTGTCGGGGTTTAGTCGTTGAAGGTTTGGTGAGATACCTGGGCACTACAAGCGGTACGTTATCGGTAATGACCCAGAAAAACACAGGCCAACAGCGACTAAGTTGATCTTCTGTGGTTTTTATTCAGCTGCTATGTTATTCAAATCATGTTACAGTCTAGACACCCGGAACCACCTGGAAGTAACTCGAGCTTCGGGTATCAGAGAGCCCAGTATCCCGTGTAAAGACATCTCGTTTAGCAGGAATGCCCCAAACCTCTACGTAGCCCAAAAGACAGGTACTTCAAGCCCAAGATGAAAGCCCCATGACTTCATAACCGTCTTGAGTTTAAGAGCTTTAGAACCCTCCTAAACACCCATATAACACCGTTACAAAACCATGGCAGAAACCCTCTTGATCCCCAAGGCCCTAAAGTAAAAGCCAGAAAGTTGGAATATGATTCTCCTGAACCCTTTATGGTAAATTATAAGGTATATCCTACCCTAAAACCATATTCCAACTTTCTGGAGTTCCCTTTAAGCTTGAAACCATCCCGAAACCCTGCAACCGACACCTTCGAGCCAAAACCCACCCAAATCCCCCCAAGACCCCAAATCCTAACACCACTGTACCTACAGGCTCATACCCTACCCCCTTTTTTAAGGCGCTTACCGTTTAAGATAACAGATCCGAATCCTAACCATAAAACTAGATATCCTACAAAAGGGGGTAGGGTATGAGCCTCTAGGTAGGGTTTAGGGGAAACCCTAAAACCATAGATCCTCAACTCTCAAACCTTAAACCCTAAACGCGAAAGCCCCAGACCTTAACACAAACCCCAAAGCCCTAAACTCGAAAACCCTAAAGCCTGCACCCGAAATCCTCTAGTCTCAAGTCCTAAAACCCTAAAATCTACAACCCTGAACCCTGCCCTACTGTAGTTGGCCTTAACAAGTAGAATATAGTTTGTAATACTATAACTATAATAAGGAACCCCCAAATAGTATTCGCAATTATTCAGGCCCCTATACTAAATCCTCAAAGTAATTCGCCCTTATAGTAGACCCCTTTGAAGGAACCCTAAACCCCTACAGAATGACCCCTATAAAGGTCCTTATAATGTAGAACCCCAAAGCCCTAAGCGGCTTCTTTTAGAAATGCTCTAAACCCTAAACCCCTAAACCCTAAACCCTAAAACCCTAAAGCCCTCGACCCAAGCCGCGGGCCAGCTGATATGTGACGCTCGTGTACCTCGCAGGGGCTGTCTGGTTCTTAATAGGGAATGGGGTCTTAAAGGTTCCTTTAAGGGTTACGATAAGGGTATAAGGTATACGATGAGGGTTGTACTATAAAGGGTTATACTAACTATAGGGGTTTAGGTTCTTTGTAGGGCATGGGGGAATGGATTGTGGAGACTTTTGTTGGGGATTACAGAGGGGCTACTATAGGCATCCATTCCCCCATTCCAAAGGTTATGTCAAGGTTTTACACGGTTTTAGTTAGGATGCAAGATAGGAGCGCTAAAACCAAGGGGTCTTCATGAGAATGGAGGAGCGGCAGCTCACACCCATACTGTCTGGTTCTTAGTAGGGAATGTGGGAATGGACCCCTATAGTAGCCCCTATATAATCCCCAATAACTGTCTTCATGATCCCTTCCCCCATGCCCTAACCCCTAAACCCTATAGATCCCCTTAAAGGATCCCTTAATGAGACCCTAAATCCTCAAAGGGATCCATTCCCTACTAAGAACCAGACAGCATAGCCTTTCAATCAACATGCACGAAGTGCCTTGAACCATGATACCCTAAGGCCCCGTGCTCTGGTGCTGAAGGTGGCTCCGAGACAGGTACTGGAAGAGAGGGACAGAGTACGTACTACTTGAAACCCTAAACCCTAAACCGTGGCTCCACAATGCAAGAACCCTAAGGGCTTTCGAAGCGAAATACAATACCACCACGCATCCCCTTATAGAGCCCTTAAACAGACAAGACTTTTACTTGGCCGACTTCTCAACCCCGCCTAAAAGTTGAAATCTTAGTCTCCTGTTTATAGTTCATCTAGAAACCCAAAGTAAAAGTCCTCAGAGCTAACCAGAAAAACGTCAAGATCGCCGGCCCGGTCACTTTGCGAGGTCTTTGAGCATCTCGTGGCACTGCCTTGGCAGGGCGGCGTAGCTCGGAATCAGGATCGGATCATACGTTCTTCGCAAGGAATAGGGTTCCATTAAGGGTTACGATAAGGGTTATACTATAAGGCGACTAAGAACCCTACACCTGCTATAGGGGTGTAGGGTTCTTAGTCGGCTGTCTGGTTCATAGTCAGGAATGGGGGAATGGATCCCTGTGATAGTCCCTTCAGGGTCCCTATAGTAGTCCCTGCAACCCATTCCCCCATTCCCTACTAAGAACCAGACAGTCGGATGACCACTGAGATACTGCTCGGAACGGTAGGGTGCTTACCGATCTAGTCTAGAGGCCTCAGCAGCCGGAATACGGTTTTGGCGTATGTTATACTACAAATGCGATAGAGGGTTAACCTGCGGCGGTTTTTTGGGGTTTGGGGCTTGTGCCTGCGAAACAAGATGCAACGCAAGCAGTGCTCCCTACATACCAAACCCTAAACCCCAAATCAACAATTAAACCAATAGACCCTATAAACCCCCAGACCCTAAACCCAGCTGAGCTTCCGGCACGGCCAGCTCTCTCGTGGGGATCATGACCACAGCTTTGGTCGCCACAGGTCCTGCACTTCGGACATCATGCCGTAAACCCGAAAGTCTAAACCCCGAATCTCCCTAAACCCCGAATCTCCCTAGGCCTTAAACCCAAAGCCCTAAGATGGAGATACATTGGGCTCCGCCAAAAGATGATAAGGTTTGGTGCCATGTTCGTCCCTGATAGAGAAGTCCATCAGCATGATGGAATCGCTGTACAGTATGAGCCCAAAAGTTGGCAACTCAATAGCCTCAATCCTTAAGAGCAATGTATAGGGAATCCTAGCACTATTTGTCCTTAATCCGGTTTCCAACTTTATGGGGTTTACTGTAAGGGGGACCTTTAAAGGGATCTATAAGGGTACCTTTAAAGGGATCTATAAGGGTTCCTTTAAGGGTTCCTATGAGGCAAAAAGTTGGCTGTATAACGTGATACTGCTCCACCAACTCCATGATGGACCCCATGGTCTCCTCTAGAGAGCCCGTGGGAATGGCGGGTGACAGAGGGGTCTTTGTTAAGAGGTCTTGAGATCCAACTACCCTAAGGCCCCAAAGTAGTTCCTTTTGGGGATTACCCTAGCCCGAGCAATACAAACACGCCTGAAAGTACGCGTATATGATGTAATATGCCTCCTCAAACACTGATCTATGTAGTGATTAAGGAATTATATAAAGCCCTATAGCACCCACCTTTCTCTTGAGAAAGGCACCTATAGGACCGCATTGGGGGGTGGAGGTTTTTGTTAGGTTTGGGGCTTATGGGCTTAGGGTGTAGGGGTTGGGTGGGTAAAGTAGAAGACAGAAATCACTGTCCTACTGCCCCTTCATTTCTCAGCATCAACCCGTCCTAGCCCCTGAACCTTGAACCCTAAGCGCCAGGGATCTAAGGACTCATATATTAAGGCTTTTGGGCCCAAAGACCATACTATTTCAGGCTTTGGGGCTATTTTGATCCCTAGGGAAACACGACTGTGGCCAGCTGCAGAGAACTTGCTGTGAAACTCGAGGGTGTTCGAATCTCGGGTTTGAGATCGGCGCCCTTCTTGAGGTTTTTGAAGGGATGGCAGAACTCTCTGAGTGCACCCCTCGCGAAATCTCTTGAGGGTTTAAGGTTCCGGGTTTAGGGTTATTAACCTAAGTTGCTCATGCTAAATATGAAGTTAAACCCTAAACCCCAAAACCCCAAAACCCTAAAACACAGTTAGTCTTGTTTACTACAGATCCCAACTCTGGCAATTTGCAGCAAGT
Organism: Symbiodinium sp. CCMP2592; assembly: GCA_905221615.1. Classification (NCBI taxonomy): domain Eukaryota; class Dinophyceae; order Suessiales; family Symbiodiniaceae; genus Symbiodinium; species Symbiodinium sp. CCMP2592. The sequence goes on from CAJNDT010003235.1 coordinate 278,662, forward strand.
AGATTCACCGTGAGCCATGAGCAACCCTCCGAAAACAGGGACCTGTGCTCCTCCAGAGCCCAAAACCCAAGAGTCCAAAGGACCCGATAATTGGGTAACTACTTGAGTTGTGTCTAGTAGCTATGTAGGTCAAAATATGGGGAGAGTATACGATTATTCCGTACTTCTGTTGATGAACAAAATCCTGCATCACCCATTATAAGGAATATACCATATTTCCCATAGTTTAGAGTCCTTAGGGTCATGCAGGATTTTGTCCATCAACCGTTGGACCCTTGAGGAAAGGGTCCTATAACCAGCTTGCCGGCAGCGTCCCTGCGCCGCGCCCGTACGCTCGGGCTTTGGCCTCAGAGTCAGCTGGCCTTTAAGTTCGGGGCTTTGGAGATACCTCACCCTAAAGGGAACTCCAGAAAGTTGGAATATGGTTTCATGGTAGGATCCCCTATAATTTACCTTAAAGGGGTTACGATAATGATATTCCAACTTTCTGGCAATTACCTTAAACCCGTAGAGGATGAAATTCCCTGTGTTCTTTGTATACGATTTGGGTGGTTGTCAAAATTATGGTCCCTTTTTGGGTCCCTATTATAATACGGCACCTAGTATTTAGGGTACCCAAACAGGGGCCATAATTTTGACAACTACCCATTTGATTAAGACCATCTTTCAAGAAGCTGTCTCAGCACAAAGCTGTCTACTGCGCACATCGTGTGCTTAGAGTTTCGACTTGCGGTGAAGACTTAGGACCCTCAACCCGAAACCCTAATTAATCCCTAGACTTAGGGTGCAGGAGACTTAGAACACCTACATGTCCAGCATTCCTACAGAGCTCCGCATTCTGCTTTCGGAATCGTGCCAGGGTGGGTTTTCCGGCGGGTTGCTTTAAGGGTTCCTCAAAGGGGTACTATAAGGGTTCCTTTAAAGGGTACTATAGGGGTTCCTTTAAAGGGTACTATAAGGGTTCCTTTCGAGGGTGCTATAACGATTCCTTTAAGGGGTTTCAGGTAGGGATTGCCAGCCCTCCCCTGGAGTCAGCTTGCAGAAACTGCGGCATGGGAGGCACAACAGAAACAGACAGTTCTGTGATCGAGTCTGTGCGGCACCCGAGAGCAACTTCTTACACATCATAGATTTCGATTGAGTGAGTGGAACTGAAACTAACGTGTTCTTAAAGCTGCGCCCTATAAACCCTAAACCCTAAGAAACTCGATTAATATCTTCTCAAGCATGTTTGATACTACGTGGGCATTGCCTTATACGCCCACCTGGACCGACCTGGCTCCAAAATATAGTAGTAGGGGGGGGGGGGTTAGGGTTTAGGGTTTAGGGTTTAGGAGTTTAGGGTTTAGGGTTTAGGAGTTTAGGGTTTAGGGTTTAGGAGTTTAGGGTTTAGGAGTTTAGGAGTTTAGGGTTTAGGAGTTTAGGGTTTAGAGTTTAGAGTTAGAATAGGGTCGGGTGATATATGAGACTACTGTTGCTTTTGCATAGAGCGGGTGAAAGTGCATAGCGTACAACTGCCCGAATTAAACTTCCTTAAGCTCCAGACCGGCACTGTTTTGAAGTCTAGTTAAGAAGGAGCCCTGGGCACCCTAAACCCTAAACCCCTAAACCCCAAAGTGAGCTCAACCAACATTCTGTGTCTCCGCCTTTTGGGCTCAAGGCTTACCTTTTCCTAACTACTACAGTCCTAAACTCCCACACCCTAAATCCCGAAGCCTTAGACTCCTAAACCCCAAACGCCCTAACCACCAAAAGGGAGTCTGCGAGATTTAGGGGCAGCTTATTTGGGAGTCCTTAGAGTAAGGATCCTACTATTTAGGGTACTATATTAGGGTCCCCTATGTTAGGAAACTCCCAACTCCTAAAACCCAGGGTTTGAGGAGTTTAGGGTTTAGGGTGAATCCCTACGAAGAGCACGTAGGAAAGACTGCTAGTGATCACAATGCCTGCGATAACCAGAAGAATAAGGCTGACCCTGGAAGTAATGCTGGCTTGTGGATTTTGCCGCTTTGGGTTGTATCCAGATCTACTTCTGGTGTGACTCCGAACGACCTCATCTCACACTCCCGAATGCAAAGCTTGCATGCCTGGAACTTGAACCAAGAGGAATCTAGGAATAAAAAGGGTGCCCTTTTTGGTTTAAAGGGGCTTATTAAGGGAACCTGAACCCTTAAAAAAGCGAATACGGGCGTACTCTGGGTCCTAGTCTAGCACCCCAAGCGCCACAGCCATGCAGTGAAGTAGCACAAGCGCTCCAGGGTGGGCAGGAGGAAGGAAGCTGTCTTGCCAGAGCCTCCATCTTACTGATGCAATCAAGGACGACGAAAGAGTGGCAGGAACATAAGGACTACGGTCCTAGGAGGGATTCTTTGGGTACTACGGTTGATGATATAAATCCTGCATTACCCATAATAAGGAATATACCATAATTCTCATAGTTTAGGATCCTCAAGGTTATGCAGGATTTATATCCCTAAACCCCCTACAGATCCCTTAAAGGAGCCCCTTAAAGGTAATTACCCTTATAGATCCCTTTAAAGGGACCCCAGGACTTTTATCATCAACCCGTATTTTGGGATGCACTCTCTCGCTGTCCCTTAAACACCAGAAGCCGATGCGCAAAGCTTTTTGTAGGGCCCCAAAACAGCACATAAGCAAACATTAGGATAGGGATATCCCATATAAACCCACTTATAATGAAGCCCAATAAGGTAGGGATATCCCCATAAAATGCTTATGCTTATGTGCTTTGGGGGTTCCTAGTTTTTGCGAAGAAGCCGCCACTTAGGGCAAAGGGCTTGGGGTTTTAGGTTTACTCAGGAGGGTTTAGGGCTTAGGGTGTCAGGGTTTCGAGGTAGGGCTGAGGGTTTAAGAGAGTACGGCTAGAATGAATGAGGAAACTTTCCTCATAATCTGTTTACTCTGTTCTAGCCAAATAATCAAGGTATTCAGAACTCTCTTTCTATTCTAGCTGTATAAGAACCTTCAGGTGGGTCTCCCTCCCAATCCGAAACACCACGCTACGGCTACTACATTAAGGTTTAGGATCACCTGCTTGCTCAGATTCCCACGGGCCTGTTTCAGCTGTGGCCAAGATGTCAGTGCCTTTGAGCGCGGGCGGGATGACATCCCTGCGAGAGAGGCAGATTTAGTGAGTTCTAAACTTCTAGACTGTAAACTTTCAACCGTCAACTGGGCCTCAACCCTAAACCCTCAACCCTAAACCCTCGAGATCTAGACCCCTGGCCCTTTAGGAATTCGTTGAGTTAGGGTTCAGGGTTTAGGGTTTATAGGGCTTATAGGGACTTGGGAATTCGTTTAGTTTGGGGATTTGGATTTAGGGTCTAGGGCTTAGGGCCGTAGGAATTCGTTTAGGTTGGGGTTTTGGGAAGGTTATGCGGTGCAGGATTGTCGACCTGGCGTTTAGGCTTTGGAGTTGACCTTTATTAGGATGTGTAGGGTCTATAAGGAATTCGGGATTTTATTATGTTGTAAGAGGTCGGGTTGGATTTTGCAGTGTCTTATGGTGTTTTTGAGGTTTCGAAGTTTGCAATCGACAGTTTCAAGCTCTTGCATGCAAAAACGTCACGGGGCAACAGAGTGCAGGCTCGACACCGCAAGCTCGGGGATGCACAGCTTGTTCCCAGAGACTCCAATATCCGTTAATTGAGGAATATACCTTAAATTACCATAGGATCCCTAATATGATTTAAGGAATATTCCTGAATTAAGGGATATTGGAGTCTCTGGGTTGACATGCCCTAGAGTCTGCATTGCAGTTCCTCTCGGGGTATCCGTTTTCATAGTATAGGGTCCTCACCTTAAAACCGGTTTTCAAAAAGAAGGAACCCAAAGACTCCAATATTCCTGAATTAAGGAACATACCTTAAAATATAGTAGGATCCTTAATATGAGTTAAGGTTTATTTCTCAATTAAGGCATATTGGAGTCTCTGGGTAGGACCCGCTCAAATCCGGCCGAGCTTTAAAGCGATCGGGCGTCATTCTAGGAGGGACCCTTAATGAGGACCCCTAGGTATAATAATGCAGCCCATTATGGGGTAGGGGTCCCCATTAAGGGTCCCTCCTTTTCCCCTTTGATCTACGCCCAATACATTGAACCCCGGAAACAACATTCAACAGGAACCCTACATACCCTCACTATGCTCAGATATTCAACCCCGAACCCATGGAAGTCGTACAGACGAAGATTCCTCTACGCTACGATGCCAGGCACTATAATTAAACTCTAAAGCCTCAACCCTACACCCCAAAACCCTGAAGCCCTAAACCTTAACCCGTAAAGCCTAAACTCTGACGCCTCAACTCTAGACCCCAAAACCCTGAAGCCCTAAACCTAAACCCCTAAAGCCTAGACCCTAAACCCTCAAACCCTAAACCCTAAAACCCCTAAGCCTAAACCCAAAACCTCAACCCGTAAAGCGTAAACCCTAAGCCACCAGAAACAGTGCCTGAACCCCTAAAGCCTAGACCCTGAACCCTAAAACCCTAAACCCTAAAACCCCTAAGCCTAAACCCAAAACCTCAACCCGTAAACCCTAAGCCACCAGAAACAGTGCCTGAACCCCTAAAGCCTAGACCCTGAACCCTAAAACCCTAAACCCTAAAAGCCTTAAGCCTAAGCCCTAAACCACCAGAAAGAGCGCCTCTGAATGGGCGTTGGGCACTCGAACTTCAGCTCGGTGCAGGCCTGGAGTTGCAGGGACTTGTAGTGTAGGGGCCAAAATGGGGGTTTCCGAAAATTAGGGGGTACCTTTAAAGGGATCCTTTAAGGGTTCCTTTAAGGGTTCCTATTAGGGATCTATAGAGTTTAGGGTTTAGAGTTTCCGAAAATTAGGGGTAGCCTTATTTGGGGGACCTTGTAATAAGACTCCTACTATTTAGGGTACTATATTAGTGAGCTCAACCACCATTCTGTGTCTCCGCCTCCTTGGGCTCAAGGCTTACCTTATCCTAACTACTACCTTAACCTACAAGAACCTACTTTTTTATAGGGTCCCTATAAATTCCTTATTAGGGTTTATAATAAGAACCTACAGAAAAGTAGGGTTTGGTAGTTTAAGGTACAGTCCTAAACTCCCCTACGCCCTAAATCACCAAGCCGTAAACTCCTAAACCCCAAAAAAACCCTAACCACCAAATGGGAGTCTGCGAGAATTAGGGGTAGCTTGTTTGGGGGTCCCTAAAAGAAGGAGGCTCCTTCGATTTAGGGTACTATATTAGGGTCCCCTATGTTCGGAAACTCCCAAATAGTTAGAATAGGGCTTGGAGGTATATCATACCATAAGAAGCCCCCCAAACTCGAACTAAGAAAGGCCCCTACGTTACTGGTTTTGGGCTGTTGGGTTTGGGGCTCGGGGTTTAGTGTTAGGATGTGTGGGCTTAAAAGGGGTGTTCAACAGATTTTTCTCACTTTGGGATTGGGAGTTCAGGCTTTAGGAGTTTCGGGCTTCGGGTTTAGGGTTTAGGGTTTAGGGTTTAGGGGTTTAGGGTTTAGGGTTTAGGGTTTAGGGTTTAGGGGTTTGCAGAGGTTTAGACGTTTACGGTTAATCTGGTGTGGGAAGCTTTTCGGAATACGGGACAAAGGGGGTTTTGAGTTAGGGGCTTATGATTTGGGATTCTCAGGCTTCCCTAAACCCCTAAACCCCAAACCCACACCCCTGCACCCCTGAACCCTTGAGCCCTAACCCCTAAACCCCTAAACCCAAGGCTTTAGAGTCTTTACGGTTTAGACTGTTGCGGTTAGAAGGTTGTTTCGAAGGCTTACGTGGGGCTTCAGGATCTGGTTTCTCGGGTCCTTTCGTTTGAGGTTTGTGGTCTAGGTTTTGGGGTTTAAGCATTTTGGTCATTAGGCTTTAGGGGTTTGGGGAAAGGTTTTCCGGACCAGAAGCGGAATCCTAATTCATCAACACCCTTCTAAAGTCTTATCATCCCCCTTCTCGGCCCCAGACGAGTAGTCCTTGTTTGGAGTGGTCTTGGGGTCTCTGAATACTCCCTAAAGTTCAAGTCTAACCTTGTGAGCGACACATCGAACAGCCCTCGTGGTAACCCTTGTAAAAACTAACCTTAACCCTAAACCCCTAAACCCCCCGAACCCCAAACGCCTAAACCCAAACCCCTCTAAACCCTACACCCTAAACCCTACACCGCTAAACCCTTAAACCCTAAACCCCTAAACTTTTCGAGAATTCTCCCCTGAGGCTCCGGCCCTCAAAAGCGGCCTGGTCTGTAGGCGGCCACAAGAGGGTTGGGGGCTACTTGGAAAGTCGGGGGACTTAGTAAGTAGTTAGTAAGTAGACTTAGGAAGTAGGCTAATCCCAATTAAGGTCCCCTTTAGAATACTTATGAATCTACTTATTACCCACTTGCTAAGTCCCCCGACTCTCCAAGTAGGTGGTAAGGTTCAGGGCCTGGGGCTTAGGGCTTAGGATTCATGTTGGGGATCGGATCAAAATTGTACATTTTTATTCCATTATTGGGTTTAAGTACCCAAAAAACTGTAAAATGTTACCCAGATATGACAAAGGTTTAGGGTTTAGGGATTTGGGGCTCGAGGGTTGTAGGATTGAGGCATTTAGGGCTTTGGGGCTTTGGGCGTTGAGGTTTACGAGTTTAGGGCTTTGGGGCTTGGAGAGTTCATTTCTGGGGGTTTAGGGTTTAGGGTTTTCGGGTTTGCTGCTTTGGCTTGAAGGCGGAGGGTTTAGTGCTTAGGATGATAAAGAGTCGGGTTTCATAGCAATCGTTGCTTTCGGTCCCTGTTGCGAGACATCGATGCTGGAGCCTGTGCACGCACTGCGGCCCTCTAAAAGCGATACTTCCCTTTCAGGCTTTGACCTCCGGATACACACACTGCGCCACAACTTGAACCCTCAACAAGCACCTGCACAAAAGCTTCAAACACGACAAGCTTAGCTTCGCTTTGCCCGTAAGGTCAGCCGTCATTTGTCACTTGGATATTGAAAACAAATCAGTAATTAGTAAACTGCCCTCTTCAATCGGTTTAGAGCCACGCCGATGCCCTCCTAGCCCGCAGCGGATTCCCGGAGGATGCACGCGCTTCCGGCACTTCCGAGGTGCCGCGGATGCGAGCAGGGTCGGGGTTCTGACATGTTCCCTATACTTGGAGGTTAACGGGTAGTTATAAGTGGTGTTATAGGTACCCCAATATAGGTTATGACCAGAATTCTTATCCTACTTATAACCCTCCTGGTAACTATGTATACCCGTGATCGTGAACCTCCCGGGTAACCCCCTAAACTCCAACCCATTCCAAGCGGAACCCCAGGCATCCACCTCCATAATGCTCGTTGAAAAGGATGGCTTAAACCCTGTTTCCTGAAGACCCAAAACCCTGCCCGTTAACGCAAGCACGGACAGAAATCAACCGTGATAAGAAACCGTAGAAGCGTAGGTGCTGACGGGTTGTGGTACCCTGAACCCCGGCAGTTCTCAGAGGCAGACCGAGAAAGCCGCAGGTCTGCAAAGTGGATGTTGGTCCGCAGATGCTCCGGAGTGCCTCCAGCAAAGGGGCATTCGACCGGACACGGCTGAGCAAGTTAGTCTTTGAGGTTCGTAGGGTTCAGGAAGACTAGGAATGCCAATTGAAGTGTGGCTTCAGGGTTGCGGGTTTTAGGAGGTGTTGAGGGGGTCATGGTTTAGAGGCCTTAGGGCTTATAGGGTTCGGGGGCTGTCCCAGCAAAGACCCAAATCAAGAGTTGCTGCTGATGCCATACTTACCCTAAACCCTATAAACCCTTACCAGTAACCGAAACCCTAAACGCGTAACTCGACTCATCATGCCTTGCCGGTGAAGAGCCCTAGCCTGCCTTTTTAAGGACTTACATAAACAAATCATATTAGGGAACCCTAAAAAGGTAGGTTCCTTAGGGTCCAGGCAGTGTAATACATATTTTGTCTAACCGATTTTTGCCGACCATTCTCCATATTATAAGATCGGAACCGTGAAGCTGCTTCACAGACAAGGAACTGCAAGGGAGACTCTTAGGTAGATCTTGTCTTGATGATCTTGAAACCCCTTCTCTAAACACTAGACTTGGATGCCCAGAAACCTAGGAATAAAAAGGGCTCCCTTTTGGTATTTGGTAACTGTATAAGGAACTTTGGACTACAACCAGGGAATAAGGGTACTACTGGGCATCCCAGTAGACTTACATCCTGAGTACGAGGGAGTTTCCGAAAATTAGGGGTACCTTATTTTGCGGTCCTTAGAATAAGGATCCTACTATTTAGGGTACTAGATTAGGGTCCCCTATTTTCGGAAACCCCACGAAACTTTGAAGTCTCCACTTCAACAGCCAACCGCCATCCCTTACCCTTCCAAACCCTAGAACTCTAAACCCTAAACCCAAAAAACTCTTATACACTACTTGAGCCACATCCTTTCTTAATGATCCGCTTAAGCCCTCCTTCCTGCAAGAGGGGGCCTTCTGGCGCCTCCGGAGTATCAAACCTCCAAGAAGCTAGCTGGAGAGCTGTTCTGGGCTGATAAAGGCGTTTCGGGTCTAGGACTTTGCGGCTTCAAGGGTTTAGGGTATAAGGCTTTAGGGGTTGAGGGTGTGTTCTTGTTTTTTTTCGTGCTCCTTCCTCCCAGATTCGCTAGCAGTGCTTGCCAATCCAGCCGAGGCCGATATACGGCCGGGAGATGAATGCCTCCAGGGGTTTATTTAGGGTTTAGGGCTTCACGGGTTTTAAGGTTGAGGGCTTTAAGGGTTTCATCGTGTTGGAGCTTTTGAAGGGTTTAAGGTTTTGCCCTAAACCCAAACCCCCTAAACCCCTTAACCCTACACCCCAAACCCGAGGCAAAACGGGTAAACTCTGACACCCCAGACCCCTAAACCCTAAAATCCTAAACCCTAAAATCCAGAACCCCTAAACCCTAAACCCCAAACCCGAGGCAAAAGGGGTAAACTCTGACACCCCAGGACCCCTCTGAGGTTGAGGCTCAGTTACCGGCGCGGGCTCCGGTGGAGCCTCCTGGCTGCAAGCAGCGTGCGAGAGGGAATTTAGGGTTTACCTTAACCCTGAAGAACCTATCTTTTTAAGGTTCCTGATTAACCCTAAACCCTAAACCCTAAACCCTATCTAAGTCCTTAACAGGGTAAGTTATTCCGGCTTAGGGTTTAGGAGTTTAGGCTAGAGGGGCCTGGTCGAGGGTTCTGGGGTTTTAGGCTTTATAACGGTTTAGGCGGAGCTTGGGGTATACGGGCCTGGTAGGCCTTATAGGGCCTATAGGTTTTACAAGGGTTTATTCAAAGGGTAAAAGGAGGGACCCCTAATAAGGACCCCTAGGTATATACCCATAATATAGCCATTACATACCCATTATATAGCCCATTATAGGCTAGGGGTCCCCATTAAGGGTCCCTCCTTTTCCCATTTGATTTAAGGTTCAGGCTGAGGGGTGTTTAGTTTGAAAGGCTTGGGGTCTGTCCGGCATTTAGGGGGTTCCTGGTTTCATGGGCAAGGGGCGACGTTAGGGCGACCGGACCTAGGGCAGGGTTAAACAGATAGTTTAGGTTTTAGGGTCTACCTATAGTCTCCATTGTAGTTTCTTTTGGGGAGTTACTTTTTAGGATCCTTATTATAAAAATGGTTAAACCAAAAAAGGAACTACAATGGAGACTATAGGTAGGGTTTAGGAGATCCGTTGTAGTTGCGTAATGTGCATCTATAAGGTTCGATGATGTTCCAAAGGGTCCAAAGACTCTGTCCTTAAGGAATCTACGTGACGCTTGTGACGTAAGCGCATCATATGAGGGTCAGAATACTTACAGTAGGATTTGGGGCATATGGCAGTGTACCTGACTCTGCTGACTATGTAAACAGTTTTACCTTAACCTACCATACCCTACTTATTTGTAGATTCTTATTCTAAATTTTAATATGGATTTTATAGGAACCCTACAAAAAAGTAGGTTTTGGTAGCTCAAGGTATATATACTTAGGAGCCCTATGGAATAATATTGCTAAGTCTTCCGGCGTCTTGAGTAGGCAAAGAAGATGGGGTTTTGGGAGCTTAGGCTTTGTAGGGAGTTTCCGAAAATTGGGGGCCCTAAGATAGTACCCTAAATAGTAGGATCCTGATTATAAGGGCCCCATAATACGGTACCCGTAATTTTCAGAAACTCCCACATATATTCTACCCTAGCCTCGAACACACCATCAAGCCCATACCCCCGAAACTAAACCCTAAACGCTAAACCCCGAACCCTAACCACCCCCCCCCCTCTCCAACTCCGCCCACACCAAAACAGAAAAACGTGGCCTCCGTTGCAGACTTGGCCGCTTTCTTCTTGCTCTTGGCCTTGGCCTTCTTCCCCTGTTTGGGGCCCTAAACTTTATAAACCCTAAATATCCAAAACGTGGTAGCCTTTTGGGTTTGGTAGCATTTGGTATCCTTTTGGCTTTTGGTAGAGTTCCGAGAAACTCTTTGAGTCTAAGACTCTGGGGTGTGCCTAAGCCGTACAGCCTGTGGCGAAATTCGGGTTGAGAGAAATGCGACACTGACCTTGTAGAACGCGCCCATGCAGGATCCGGGCCCTAAGTCTTAAACTTGTTTATTCCAACTTATAGCTGATTTGGGAGTTTCCGAAAAGAGAGGACACTAATATCATACCCTAAGAAGTAGGATCCTTATTAGAGGGACCCCAATATGAGGTACCCCTGATTTTCGGAAACTCCCATTTTAACTTATGTACATGTAATGACACGCCCACACAATGTACAGACACGGAGACACACGTACCATGAAGCCACAAGCCCTGAACTTCAAAACCAAAGTCCTGCACCTCGAAGCCCGAGTAGTAAGAGAGATTTCTAGCAAGCTCGGAACGAGTGAGCCCGGTGACAAGCAGGAGATATCAGTATTAGTACTAGTACTACTGTTAGTATTAATACTAGTATTAGTATTAGTACCAATATTAATATTCTTCCGACCATCCCACATCGCCCTCCTTCATGCAGATAGGAACGACCGGGTGCCTGATCTGGATCGAGTACACCCAACACGAAACAAGAGGCTTAAGAATGGTTGTGCTCTGTGCATTCTGCGTGGCGAGTGGGCGGACCGGCGTTGCCTTCTCTGCCTACTTGTCGGGTATCATGGGGAACTAAAGGTTAACCTTTTTGGTTGTTCGGGATACCCAGAAAAGTTTAAAGGTTGCCTTCGACTACTAGGTCTTTGATGCTCCATACATGAAGTACGGCCGGCCTGCGAGAGGTCATAAGAAGGATCTCTGGGAAGCCTCAAAGGAAAGCTTCATAGAACCCTTTTCAGGGCCCTTGTCGAACCCTAAACCCTAAACCCTAAACCCTAAACCCTAAACCCAGAAAGATCCCATAAAGGAACCCTTAAGGGAGCCGAAGGCAAATCTCGAGCCTTCGCCTTGCCTTCTGCTTTGGAAAGCTTGGATTCTAGCCGCTCCCTGGAAGGCTTGGGGAGTTCAAGGGGTTATCCGGGTTCTTGTTAAGAGGCTAACTTCAACTTACCTTTTTTTAGGGCTCCTTTAAGGGAGGGTTCTTGTCAAGGGATTATGTAACAAAATTCGGGAAAAGCAGTCCTAGTTCATCTGGCTCCAACCTAGGATGGTCAGTAAGAAAACCTAAACCCTAAACCCCTAAACCCTAGGGTTCAGGGAGTTCGCAGCACAGGACTGGGGAGAGCAATGCTCGAAGTCTTTAGGGGCTCTAGGGATGGGATTTAGGATTTAGGCTTTAGGCTTTAGGCTTTAGGGTTAGGATTTAGGCTCATGGTTTACCTTATAACCTACGAAAACCCACTTGTTTGTAGGTTCGTATTATAAACCCGACTACCGTAGGAAGTTTATAGGGAACCTACCAACAAGCAGGTTCTGGTATGTTAAGGTAGGGTGTAGTGTTTCGGGTTGTTGACCGAAAAAAAAAGCAAATGACAGCACAAGAAACACATCCTAATATGGGGGGCCTTAATAATTAAGTAGGGTTTGGGGGGTATTTTATACCATGATATACCCCCAAACCACATTCGAATCATTAAGGCCTAATTACATGTAGTGAGGAAGTACACAAAAAGCATAGGTAACTCTTTAATCCCCTGCGACTGGTTCCCCCCACCTGGACTTTGTAGTATCCTTAAGGGAGGGGGGTCCAAGGGGGGTATATAGCCTAGTGATCCCTAGTTCTCCCTCAGGTTCGCTGACAGTCCCCTAAGGAATCCTTATACCCTCCCCCCTTGAACCACCCTCCCTTAAGGATCCTATAGTGGACTCTAAGACAGAAACCTACCTAAGAAAGAAGCCCACCTATTTTTCAGAACTGCTACCTGGACTCCCGCCCAAACTATGTAGTTCTTTTCTAGGTGCTGGGTTTTACCTACTTTTGGGGGTTCAGGTAGAAGGAAATCATTGTAAGGAATCCATCGCACCACTTCCAGAAAAAAACTGGTTCTCTAGGGTCCAAGTAAACTTGAAGTTCTACAAGGGCATGCCCGGAAGGCGTAACCTGTGAAACAACGCAGCCGCCTTCATAATTGAACTATTGGACGAGGGTTCTGGGGGCTGGGGAACATTAAGGTGTGGTGCTGGTCATTCTCAGTCCCTGTGCTACCGTAGGATCCTTTCAGAACCTTAAACACCCAAACCTGCGAGGATCCTGAGTACCCATGATGTTTGCGGGCTCTGGCAAACCCCCATGTAGATGCCTGGGTTTCAGTAGTCAAGGAACGCTTTAGGGCTTGGGTTTTAGGAACCCCAATGAAGGGCCTGATCTTCTCCTCCAGGGCAGAGGAGGTGCCACCGACAGCACCGCGCTCCTCTCGAAGGTTTTGAGCTTTTGATATGACGGCAAAGCCGCAAGAAACAAACACATAACTACCTGTAAACCTATCTACCTACCTCATCAATCTATCAAGCTGTCTATCCATCCATGCATCCATCCATCCATCAATGCGTCCGTCCGTCCATCAATCCTCTCTCCGTCTACCTATGCATCCATCCCTCCACCCACCCGCAGATTGAGTGCATGGATTAATCCTTCTTCCGCTGACCTTGTGTGCAACACGCGGTTTTCCAAACCATAAGCTCGAAACAACATCGGGCGTAGGGCTGCAAGGCTTCCGGCTTTGTGGTTTCGGGGTCACGATGCCGGACAGGCTCCCCCCCCCCGCCCCCACCCCTCAAAGACAAAAAGGATAGATCAGCCGCGGGTTTTTGCAAAGACGGATTTGGGGCTTGGTGTTTATGGTTTGTAGCTTGCCCCACCTCCTTCTGTGCGACCTTCATATCAAGCATGCGAGAACCGGCCGAAGCGGCTAGGATTACGGGACCCTAGGGGATACAGAACCTCTCCATAAGGCTATAAGGTCCCTTCTGAGAAAGCCAGAAGAAGGGTTAAGAAGGGTCCTCTTTGACGGGTCTTCCCGAACTCTAGGCTCGGAGGATACGTCTTGCAGGAACCTTTGGCCTGAATATCCGGTTTCGAACGAACAGTCGCCTTCAAGGGTTCAGGGTTTCGGGGCCATCACCAAATCCCCAAACCCCCCAACTTCAACCCCTAAACCCCTTAACTCCCAAATTCGTAACCCCGTGAACCCTAAAACCGAAACGCTAAAACCATGACCTCGAGTCGGCATGCTACGTACTCAGAGCCGGCGTCCTCAGCGTCGTGCGTGTCGAAGCTCCACTTCGCCGCCTCCTCTTTGCCCAGGACTTAGGGGTTAGGGTTGCTTTTGTGGTGGGACCCTTTTTTGCAGGTCTCCCCAAAAGCTGCCCAAAGCCTTCCTTCAGGGCGGGCATGTCAGAACGAGATAAATCGTCGAACCGACTAAAGCTAGATCAATAGATACAGGTCAGACCAAAGAAAAGTGACCCCGGAAGTCACACCCTCATTCCTCCATGTTGAGGGATTAAGGGTTTATTTCAACCACTAAACCCTATATGACTATATGATATGCTTGCCAGCTGACCCTATATTCCTAAACCCTAACTAGACCGTAAACCCTCGACCCTAAACCCTACGCCCTGAACCCTAAACCCCTAAACCCTAGTGGTTTTGGGGGTTCCCTTGGCTCTTTAGCTCCTTATTTAATAGGGATTATCATCATCCCTGGCTCCTCAGCTCCCCCAATATCAACGGTTAGACAAAACCTTTAGAGGCTCAGTATCCTAGCCCAAGGGGTAACCTTTTCAGTTAGGGTGGGATTATATTATTTCCAAAAAGTTGAAGGTTACCTACTTAGCTACTAAGAAACATTGAAAATGGCAGACCAACATCAGTTGGGACTCCGCGGCTCATTTTGGGATTAGGGCGGGCTTGTGAAGATTTTAGGGTTTAGGGCTTTAGGGTTGGGAGTCAGTTTCGGGTCGAAAGGGTTTAGGACAGAAGCGAGTTTAGATAGACGGTCTTAGGCTTTTGGGTTCAAGCCTCATGTCTGAACCCACAACCCTTAAGGGAATCCTGCACCCCTCAACCCTGAACTTGAGTCTAAACCCTTCTAAACCCTTCAAGGAAGCCTAAACCCCTAACCTCTGAACGGAAACCGACATCCCTAAACCCTTAAGGCCTGGAGGGGGGGGGGGTAAACCCCTCAAGCCCCTAACATACCCCCTTGTAGGAACCCTTGAGCGGAAGCCTTAAAGGAACCCCAGCTGAAACCCAGAAGAAGCCTTGAAGGAAGCCCACTCGAAACCTAAAAGAAGCCTTGAAGGAATCCTAATACCCCAACCGACACCCAAACCCACAAGAACCCTTCTAGGCACCTGCAGGGTGCAAGATTGCCACTCGGGATGGGCCGCAGCTTGTCGATGTAACCAGACCAATCAGGATCCCAGGGCCGAAGGACAGATAGGCCGGCCTCAAGGATCGCAGCTCGGAGACGGCCAAGCACGGAGGCAAACAAGAACGAAAAGACAACATCGGCAAGCGAGTCCCCTGGTCTGGTGCCGGCGCTCACAAAGGCGAGGTGACCGTGGATGTTAAACCACGTGTCGGCTTGGAAAACTCCCTAAGTAGCGCGGCCGCCCACGGTGAGGCCCCAGCGTCACGAATGATCGCTGTCGCACATAGTCGTGAAGCTCAGAAACCTTTGAGAGAGAGAACCTGAGCAACGTGTCGTCCAGCGACCCGCCAGGGACTAAAGGACGAGCTACTCTGTGAAAAAAAATTCTCGCAAGTCCAGAAAGATAAGCGCTGCACTGCGACTGCGTGTGAGGCTGGCTCGCTGGAACGACCGCGCCGCGTGGGACGCAAGTTGTACTGGGAATCCGCGGTGCCCACCTATTTGGAGAGGACTCGCGAGGGTGTCAAGCCCCTGCCCACACTTGCTGCGGCAAGCGCTGTGAATGCATTTACCAGCGGCTGGCGCATTCTTGCAGTGTCCCCTTGGCCTTCCATATCTGGTGCATGAGCCCTTGGGGTTTAGTGTTTAGGGTTCAGGGGTCTAGGGCTCAGGGGTGTAGGGGACCGAAAAGCTAATTCGCACGGAAAACCAGCCTGGGCGCTCTTCCGGGCCACACGCGCCGGTGGGAGCTCCTCTTAGCGTTTAGTATATATAGGGTTACTGTAGGGTTTTGGGGTTTTGAAGTTTGCTGAGCGGTTCCGGATTTGGGGTTTAGGGGTTAGGGTTGATGGTTCGGGGTTCCTCAAGTTTGTTTTCACTCTTTAGTCGGAGCTTTTGAAAGGTTTGCATAATGCAAGTTGATGCTTAAGCTAAACCTCCTCAAGAAAGTATTCCCTCTTGGTGGAAAGATTCTCAGATGTTTTGGGGTTGATGGTTGTGCATAAATTTCGGCATCAGCCAGATCGTGTGAACGCTTTTGTGGGGCTTTATATAGTTATGGGTCGCTCGGCTGTTAAGCCTGTTGAAAGTGTTGATGGTGTAAGGGCCTTAGATTTAGAATAGGGCTTTGGTGTGTGCTTTGGTAGAACTATATATACTAGGATGACAAGTAACCTAGGAATAAAAAGGGCTCTCTTTTTGGTCTTGGGTAACTTTATAAGGAGCCTAGGACTACAAAGCGGGAATGAGGGTACTACTGGGCATCCTAGTATAGGGACGGCAATGGCTGGGACTAAGAGAGCACCTCCTATCAAAGAGGAAAAGGAGGGACCCTTAATGGGGAGCCCTACCCTATAATGGGCTATATACTGGGTATATAATTGCTATATTATGGTATATACCTAAGGGTCCTTATTAGGGGTCCCTCCTTTTACCCCTGGATCCTACGAAGTTTTCAGACCCCTGAACCTTAAAGCGTATATCCCTGGTTTAGGGTTCAGGGTACTCAGCCCGCTATGCTGGGGCTTTATTAGGGGTGAAGCTCGGGGGATTGGTTTGCTTTCTTTTGCCTCTTTTGATCAGTAAAACCCCTTACAGTTTAAGGAATTCTTCCGACGTTTCACTGATTTGAACCTTTCAGGAAAACCCCTTGCGTTTACGGTGGAAAAACCCTTAGCAAATCCAAAACTCATACAGGGGCGCAGGCACCCCGTGATGTGACAAGCAGCCGCAGCATAGGCGTCCGAACTATAGGATTCGAAATGGTCCATATAATATGGGAGTTTCCCAAAATCTAGGGGAGCCTAACATAGTATGCCAAAAAGCAGGATCCTTATTACAAGGACCCCAAAACATGAGGCACCCCTAATGTTCGGACCCCCCCCCTCCATATAACCATGTCGCTTCTGCACTACACAGCAACTTCGAGGCGAAGATACATGGGTGGTTGTCAAAATAAGGGTTGCTTTTTGGATCCTTATTATAATACGGCACCTAATATTTAGGGTACCTAAGAAGAGGCCATAATTTTGACAACCACCCCACGTGAGATGTAAGCACATATGCATAGCCGTGCCCAAACAGCAATATGATCGCTCTCGACAGCTGTTGGTTCGAAACCCGAAACCCTACAGTTACAGTAGAAACCAGAAAGTTGCAACATCATTATCCTCATGCCCTTAAAGTAACGCATAGGGAATCCTAGCACGAATCATCCTTAATCCATGTTCCAACTTTCTGGGACTCAGTCTAACTGCCCCGAGATTAAAGTCTTGGACTTCCTCATCATGGAGTCCCTAAACCCTAAACCCTATAAGCCCGAAAATGCCCGAGATTAAAGTCTTGGACTTCCTCATCGCTGACCAGGTCGTCGAAGAGGAGGGCGCCCTTGGCTTTGGAGATCACCACCCCGTCGTCCTGAAAAAGGGGCGAAGGGGTTCCTCTAAGGGGCTGCTTTAAGGGATCTATAGGGGTTCAGGGTTTAGAGTTTAGGGATGTAAATCCTGCATTACCCATGATAAGGAATTTGCCATAATTCCCATAGTTTAAGGTCCTTAAGGTAATGCAGGATTTATATCATCAACCGCAGTACTTATATAGACTAGGTTCCCTCAAGGTTTCTACTTATATAGACTAGGTTCCCTCAAGGTTTCTTGAAGTCAGGCTCTATACAGATACCATGAGGTTTTAAGATGAGGGCCTTAGTAATTGGAACAGTGCTCTGGGCTCCATTCTTCAATGGCGGATATGTAGAGCGCTGAGGAAAAACAACTGTAACTACCCAGGCCCATGTAACGTGCTAAGGCTTAGTGCTTAGGATTAGGGCTTTACAGTATAACGGGTTCCCTAAGGGTCCAAAGAACCCAATATTTAGGTACCCGGTTTTAGCGTACTAGTTATGTAGGCTTGGATTTTGGTACAGTACATGATTCTTAGGTACTTGAACCCTTGGAGACTTGGTTAAGGTTCCGACGACCACTGCGCACGATTTCAAGTATCATGATACTGAATCCGGAAAGAGATCCACACATGGCTGTCACAAATACACCTATACTATTTGGGGGTTCCTGATCAAAAGTATAGTATAATGGGCCCGAAAACCCTATTCTAATTATTAAGGCCCCTATATTTCCTGAAAGATCCTCAGGTTCTTGCTTGCACTTGCCTTTGAGCCTGAATAATGCCTGTCGGCTAAAGCCAGGGTTTAGGGCTTAGGGCTTAGAGGCTTTCGGGGTGCATGCCCCAAACGTCCGTAACAGCACCAAGTCGTATGGTCGGGAAAAGGCTTTGAACACTGACATCCTAGACGTTTCTATGTGCAGATCCAGCGTGCTCTAAAACTGGGGTTCCTTCTGAAGGAAAACCACGTCCCCAAGAAGGTCGTTGACCAGATCTCAGAAGCCCCATCTCTAGTCGCCATTGCAACTGTTCGGTGAATCTTAAAGGAACCCTGGAAAGGCCCTAAACCCTAAACCCTAGGCTTCATAAGGTCTCGGTAATCCCTCAACAGTAAGTCCTCGCTGTCCCCATCGGCTTGGTCGTCCGCATCTCCGGTGCGAACCAAGTCCATGGCTTTTAGCTGGGTCGGGGTTCGGATCCTGAGATTTGTGTAGAAGAGTGTTTTTTTAAGGGTCCATGTACCCAAACAGTATTATATACTAGTACCTATATAAGGAGGACCACGTTATGCCCGCTTTTGTAAGTAAGGGTAGGGTATTTAAGTGTGGGTTTCTACGGCCTTGGTTTAGGAGTTGAGTTGAACTTGAAATTAGGGGTTGAAGTTGAGGGTTTAGGCTCCCAGGTTTTAATCAAGGGCTCAAACAACTAGAACAACTCTTGTGATGTAAATCTACAGTATACAAACCCCCAAACCCCTAAACCCTACCAGGAACCGTATGGGTTCCTATATTTCTATTGTCCTGAATTTTTCAGGAATTACTCAGGTGTCTATGCTGCACTCCCTTGAAGGCCTGGGGGAGGTTCAAGTCTCATTGTTGCGAAAACCCATGAAGCCTCAACCTAGGATCCTAACAGGAGCACGATGTTCTAGCGGCCCTAGCACAACCCAGCTACAGTCGTGCTCCCCTGCACTCTCGAAATCCAAACCCTGCCTGGACCCTAAGAAACCTGCGTTTTTTGATTCTAGATTTTCGATTTCCTTATATACGGCCTAACAAAGGTAGCTTCTTTTCTGGGGGGTGGGGGGGATGTAAACCCTGAAGATCTTAAAGCTGAGGGGAAAGCGGAAGATCTCCTCTCCAAGAAGCTGAGACTCAAAGCCAACAGCATCGCATGCGTCTTGCGTAGGCGGGTCGGGGTCTACTGTAGGGGCCTTAATAATTGGAATCGGGTCTTGGGCTCTTTTAGGGTAGAGTTATAGACTCACGAGCAATAATGTCCGCTTCTGGTCCTTGTATAACTATGCCGCAGTATACCCTGAATCCACATTCGGTAGCCTGTGGACGTTCCTGTTTATCCTGATGCAGAACTCTAAACCCTAGACCTAAGCCGCAATCCCCACACCCTGAAGCAAACCGGCACGTGCTCATCGTAATCCTGGACCGGGACAGGCCTCAGCTCTGAAAAGCTGAAGATCCTAGTTTGTTTGGGTTTAAACTAGGATGCCCAGTAACCTAGGAATAAAAAGGGCTCCCTTTTTGGTCTTGGGTAACTTTATAAGGAACCTAGGACTACAAAAAGGGGAATAAGGGTACTACTGGTTTTGGGGTTTTCAGGTTTGGGGTTGTGCATCCGGACGGAGGTATCTACAAAGCAATACGGATGCAAAGGAATTCGCCTCTAGCCCTAAGATACTTCTATTGGAAACCCAATCATGACCCAGTAGTAGCCCTATAAACTCTAGAACACTCTAAAAAACTCTGTATGCACAAGCCCTGTATGTGGGAAAACGAGGACTGTTGCTTTAGGGTTGAGCATTTAGGATCGAAGGTAATTTTGTGGCCTGGCTTTGGTGTTTAGCTGTCCTGCCTACAAGGCGTAACTAATATAGGTGCCTTAATAAATAGAATAGGGTTTGGGGGTATATCATACTATCTTTATAATGAGGAGCCCCCCCCTCCCAAATAGTTTTGGTAACTATTTAGGCCCCTATATTAGCGATGTTGAGGACCCGACCCTTTCACAAACACCGAAATCCGTGAATCCCAAAATGACCTGAAGCCTACCATAGGGGCCTTAATAGTTAGTATAGGGTTTTGGGGCCCACCCCCCCCCCCCCCCCCCCCCCGGTGCCCTAAGCCCTGGAGTGCAAGGCGGCACCATTTTGCTCGCAGCCTCTTAAATCAGCCGCAAACCCTGGATGAATTCCTTCAGGAGCACTGCAGTCAGTGAAGCTGCTATCAGGACAAAACTCTTGGCGCAGGGCTTTGCTGCAGAGACTTGAAGGCCTCAAGAAGTGGGATGAAGGTAGGTAGGGTGAAGGATCCCTTGTAGGGACTCTTTAGAAGGGGTCCCACCCTGTAATCGTGATAAAAAGAATTATAATAAGGGCCCTATTCGATTCCGATTATACCACTATTACAGTGTGGGGGCCCCTTCTAAGGGACTCTCATTTTGGGATTATCCCACCTACCTTCATCCACCCCTGGTGCCATTTGCGAGACTGCCATTCAAAAAAAAAGCGGCCACGTTGAGCCCAGGACGTCCGTCTTAGCTCGAGCCTGCCACCACCTACTACAGCAAGGGGAATCATGAACCAAAAGCTATGCTAAACTAGCGCCGCTACTAAGTACGTTCAATTCGGTTTTGAAATTTTGTCGGTCCCCAAACGCTGAGGCAGGCCTTGGTTGCTAAGGCGATCCGTTCAGGGAGGTTTATTCGTAGTACTTCCAATGGTCGCTCTTTCCTACGGACCTTGTAGGCCAAACGCTGTACTTTAAACCCTAAACTTTCCTAAACCCCGAAGCAGACCTTGGACAACGGACCCTGAAAACCAAATCCCTATTCCCTATGAGCCCCAAAAATGTCTAAACCCTAAGCCCCCAAACGCTAACCACGCTAAACCCAAACCCTAAAACCTTAAACCACCAAAGCCGCCACTGAGTGGCTGTCGGCACAGTGAGCAGATCTATGCATGCGGCGTGCACCGTAAAGGGTTCAGACATGATGTCAAAAAAACCCTAAACCCCTAAACCCTAAACCCTGAAAGCCATGCAAAGCAGCTAGGATACCCAGTAACCTAAGAATAAAAAGGCCTCTCTTTTTGGTATTGGGTAACTTTATAAGGAACCTAGGACTACAGAAGGGGAATAAGGGTACTACTGGGCATCCTAGGCAGCGATGCGAGACTGCGAGCCGCTATGGTCAAGTTTCCAGCATCACCAAGTCGTCGAGGAGTCCTTGGCACAGAGAGGCACATCTTCCTCGAGAGCCCAGCAAGATTTAGGGCTTTAGGGTTTAGGGTTTTAGGGCATATATATATATATATATGTGTTACATGAATATAATACGTATATATCATCATGTATAGTATACGTACCCCATGTAATCTTTGATATTGAGGTCGTGTACAAACTCTTATAGTCAATACAGACTACCCTTTGCCTAGGCATACGGGATGCTCGTAGATACACTCAGCAGTGTATGACAAATGACCCTTACATAGTGCAACAAAAACACCACATAGTGCTCGTTTCTATACGAGGAACTTAATTTAAATGCTTGTAACCATTATCTAAGCCCTAAACCCGGAAACCTACAAGCCCTAAGTCTATACCCAGAAAATATCTATGACATCCCTAAATGCACAATCCGGCCTGCCTGACGCCTAGGTAGAAGTCCCAAAAGCAAGTTAGGCCCTAAAACTATTTGTGATTAAGGCCCTATTTGTTAAACAATACTGGAAATTCAAAATTACCCGAATCGATGATTAGCAAACGTCGGGGGTCTCCTTCATCGCGTTTAGAAGGCGCCTTGAGCACTGCAAACATTGCAGTGGCCCGCATTAGCAAAGGGTTGTTCTATACTGAACTTAGAATCCTAGCAACAATTGAAATTTTAGCTGTTTCTTAGGGATTATACTAACCAAAAATTAATACTTCGCCTAAGTGTTGGGTTGTGTTCAGAATAAAGCCTTGGGGCATACCATGCTAGAACTTTGATGTCGAGCCCTGAGGATAACGATCAATACTTATTCAGGCCCCTCTAGTAGACTGTGAGGTCCAGTGTCTGTCTCCCGGGTTTGAGACAGCCACCACCAAAACTTTAGTTGTCCTCGGTTAGGGAATGTGCCAGATTATGCCAGAATCGTGATCCTTTGGAAACCCTCGAACATAGGGGCGTCAATCCTTGGAACCGAGTTTTGGGGTATGTCCTGGTATACCGGCATAATGACATGACAGGAGGGTAACTACAGTATTCAGACCTGTGTCGTATAGCCTCCGGTGTATTTCTCAATGAAGGACTTTTGGCTTCTCGACAGGCTCTCGATCCGGCCCAACCCCTCCAACAGGGCTGTTTCTGGACATAAACCCACAAGGCAAATCCTCTGGTCTCCATGAGATTTCCCTATGATTTCCCTTTAGAGCACTGGATCCTCTATAAGGTCGGCACTGCAAGCAAACCACAGTTTGCCCTAAACCCTAGACTCGAAAGCTGTGCGCCCAGGTCCTTAGACCTTGCGCCCGATCCCAAAACGCTACAACATCCAAACCCTAAATCCCAAACCTCGCCTTAAGTTCTTGAATTCCGCTGGGGCTTGAGGCACAGGTTTCCGGCTTACATAAAGCTTTGTAGCATATGCAGACTGACTAGCCAGGAAAACCCCAAGAACCACTGACAACTCAAACTAAGCCCTTGTTTCGGGGTTTACTTAAAGGCTCTTGGGACTTAGTAAGTAAGGTTATAAGTAGGTTATAATTAGGATAACCCCACTTAGGCGACTTATAACCCCAATTATAACCTACCTACTAAGTCCCATGATCCTTCAAGTAGAGTGTGGGACTCAGGGTTGACCATTTCAGGTTTAGGGCCTCCGGAACACGCCGCCTAAGGCCCGCGCTGCCATCCATGGAAGGAAATCCGCCGTTGACCAACGGGTCGACACTATAGAATGTGTAGTAGCCGCCAAAGACCCACATCCGGTTTGTAGAATCCTCAGCTTACTTGAAGCTTCATGCTATTTCTGAAAGAGACAGGTGGTAGTAGTAGTAGTAGTAGTAGTAGTAGTAGTAGTAGTAGTAGTAGTAGTAGTAGTAGGAGGAGGAGGAGGAGGAGTAGGAGTAGGAGACGGAGTAGAACTAGGAGTAGGAGTAGGAGGAGGGGTAGGAGTAGGTGTAGGACCAGGGGTAGTGCTAGTAGTCGCAGCAGCAGTAGTAGTAGTAGTAATAATAATAATAGTTGTTGTTGTCGTTGTAGTGCAGCAGTCCTGTAGCAACAAAATCAATTAGGTGAAAATGTTTTGCTATGCAGCGCAATGCAATGCAACACGACGGCATGAACTATAACAAGCCAGACAACAGATCAAATCAATCAACAAAATCATGGCTAGAATATGGTGCTGGGGTATACAATACATTAATGTACTACTATGATTAGGTTGAGAAGCGCGAACTGACGAATCATATTCCTTATTCGTCAAGTTAAATCATGAGATCACCAAACGTCCATCGCGCCCGCATGCAGCTCCCTCGGCAGCGTGTTTCCATCTGGGACCACATGGACCCAGGCCAGTGGCTCCTGCAGAACTCTTGCCGTTTGGGAAAAAACACGTTCAGGGCGTAAGGATGAAGGGGTCCAGGGTTGTCACTGCGGGATTGGGTTTAGGGTTTAGGGTTTAGGGTTTAGGGTTTAGGGTTTAGGGTTTAGGGGATGTGATTCTTGGTTGCAGCTTCGGCTTAAGTGTCGTAAGATTAAACCAAACCGGGCCGCCGTTTGCCTTCCTGCTGGGTACCTGCACCCCCCTCTCCGCCCCCGGTAGCCTGAACCCTAACAATACAATCCTTCCTTCCTACATCCCTGCCGCGACTACCCTCTAACAGAGCATAAGTAGGTACTATCCACAAAAGCATAAGAAGGGCTCTGTTAACAGTACACCGGGAATGTCCTGGTAAATGCATAGAAAATTCCATGAAGCAGACAGCTCCCATCATGACCCCTACATGCGACAACGAAGCCTGCTTCGTGTCGAGGTAGAACACGGAATCCAATGACGCGGGGGCCCAGTCTGAGCCAGGAAAGGATGCCAACATCTTGTCCAAGGGTAAAAGAAGGGACCCTTACTATGGACACCTAGGTATATACCCTTAATATAGCTATTATCTACCCTTTATAATTATAGCCCACTATAGATTAGGGGTCTCCCTCCTTTTCCGCTTTCATTGATTGAGAGGACAGATGGGTTAAAGGATAATCATAGTCGTGGTCAATACTGGAGGGTGAAAATCTGCAAAGCTATTCATCGCCACAATCCTTAGCTGCTGGGCCCTAAACCCCAAACCCTAAATCTTGAAGCCCCAACCCCAGAACACCGAAAACCCTAAACCCCTCAAGAATACCGAAAACCCTAAACCCCTCAAGCCCTTATAGAATCCTGTAGTCTAAGTAGCCCTTAAAGGCAACCCTTGAAACGGAGTCCCTCAAGCCAAACCAAGGCTACGAGGTCTCAGCCGTCTGAGGCCCAGGCAAGGATAGGTCGTGCGCCCCCAGTTAACGTCGACCGTTTCCTAGGCTTTGGTTTGGGGTTTAGGGTTTAGGGTTCCCTAACCAAGGAATAAAAAGGGCTCCCTTTTTGTATTGGGTAACTTTATAAGGAACCTACGACTACAAAAAGGGAATAAGGGTACTACTGGGCATCCTAGTTTCCTAGGCTTTAAGTGCCCAAGGCCACGGGATTTTGCTTAAACCTACAGTAGAAGCCCAATAGCCTCAATCCTTAAGAGTAATACATAAGGAATCTCAGCAGGAATTGTCCTTCTTCAGGTTTCCAACTTATTGGGGTTTACTACATGCGCAGGTTTTGATTTAAAATAGCCTGAACTTTGAGGTAGCCAGGGAGACAGCAAGTACGCATTGCTATTCCATAATGGCTCCGATCAGGAACCGCTCCCAAAACAAGCAATAAAGTAATGGTGCTGCAGAACCGAGTTTCCATCGCAGCGCCCCCGAAGATCCACAGCAGACCTCTCGAATCCATGCAGGACCTAAGCCTCGAACCCTAAAACCCTATCCTAAACCCTAAACCCAAATCCCCCACCAGACCTCTCGAATCCATGTTGGCAATTGCCTCTGCCGGCGTTTGGTTGAGAACAGTCCCACTCGTGGATGCGTTCACCCAAAGAGGAGGATCCTGAAAAACTTGTCTGTAAAGGTTTTTGCAAAAGCTCTAGAAGGGGGATTCCAAGGGTATTCTAGGGGGTGTTTCAGGATGTAGGGCCTTAGGGTGTTTTTTCAAGGCGTTTAGAGTCTGGGGTCTAGGGGGCGGTTTAGTTGCAGCTTCGCTTGGCTTTACATGAAAACCTGAAGAAAAGGCGGGGGCCGAGGCTTCGACTGATAGATGAGAAGTACCAGACCCAAGAGTAACCTAGGAATAAAAAGGGTGCCCTTTTTGGGTTTAAAGGGGTTTATAAGGGAACCTAAACCCTAAAAAAGGGAATAAGGGCCTACTCTGGGTCCTAGAGTACCTACTTGTCGGGTACCATGGGGAACTAAAGGTCAACCTTTTTGATTATGTAGGGATTATATAGGGACTATACTGCCCAAAAGAGGTTAAGGGTTGCCTATTCGACTCTAGGAGCAGGTGTTGTAGGGATGAGGTTTTGAACTATGCACGGTTCCAGAATCGTAAGCCTTCTACCGCAAGCTGTTGCAGGGTTGCGGGGGTAATATAGGGGCCTTAATAGGTAGAACAGGCATTTGTGGGCATATTATACCATGGCTAAAATACGGAACCCCCAAAAATTGGTGTCAGTAAGTGGTAAGGCCCCCTTACTAAGGCTTAGGGTTTAGGGCTTAGGGTTTAAGGGTTAAGGGTTAAGGGTTTAGGGTTTAGAAGGGAGAAGGGTTTAGGGTTTAGGGTGGCTTTTTAACACACCGGCCTGTCGAGTGTCAAGATAGAACAGGTCCGCCAAATACTTGTCCGCAATTTTGAGGATCGGGCGGTTGGCATCAGGTTTGAGAGTTCCACCCATGACCCAAAGGCGATCATAGGAGTCCATGGCAGCGGCGGCCTTCGAAACCGGTGGAATGTAGCCGGTGGCATTTACCTGGGTTCTCGGCGAGGAATTCAATCTAAATCAGAAGTTGAAGGAACACACATGCATAAATGTAAATACCAGTAAGCAGGAAAACGAGAACAAATGTATACATAAAAGAAATGTCTCTATGTACATATTCAGTGCAACTGATAGAAATATGGGGGGAGACGTCCCCCAATCATATTAGTAGTTTGAAATATGGAAACCCCACATTCCTATATATGCTGGGTTCCAGGACCCTTTGGGTAATAACAGCCCTACAATCTACTATATGGGTACTTTGGACCGTTTGAGAGTTTCCGAAAATAGGGGAACCTAATAGGGTACCCGTAATTTTCGGAAACTCCCATTTTGGGGTTAACAAGGGCCAGATACCTGGACCCATTCTGGAGGAACCTGTGCTGTGCAGGCTCGAGAGAGATGAGACTTCGAGGTGTCTGGCGTAGACTGCTTAAGGTGTTAGGGCTTAGGGGTTTTAGGGTTTTGGGCTTAGAGGTTTAGGTCCTAGATCTTAGTGGTTCAGAGTTCGGGGTTCGACTGTGTTTCACACCAGTTCAGGCCTTGCTGGTGTCGAGATAGAACACCTCGTTCGTGATGTCTTGCTGCATTCTACCTTGACTTGGCATACGGCCATGAGACCCCAGCCCGAAAAGCACAGCCGAACTAGACCTTAAACTGCTGAGCCCCAAACCCAAACCCTAGGGATCAAAATAGCCCAAGAGCCTTATTTAGTATGGTCTTTGGGCCCAAAAGCCTTAATATATGAGTCCTTAGATCCCTAGGGAAAAGAGCAGGCTGAGGTCCCGGCCAGCATGGCCTCCAAATATCCACATCTTGTTTTCGGAGTCCATCGCTGCAACATGGTGCTGGCGCGGAGTCGGAATGTTACCACTGGCAGCCACCTGGGGGTTTCCGAAAATGGGGGATCCGAAGAGAGTACCCTAAATTAGTAGGATCCTCATCATAAGAATCCCAGAATACGGTAATTGCCCCTAATCTTCGGAAACTCGCACCTGGACCCATACCAGTGGATCCTTCAGGGATACGAGGCTGTGAGAGCTTTAGGGCATCTTGGCTTTCTCTAGGTTTGTTCTGACAAGAATGGTGTCCATACCAAACGGGCAGAAGGGTTTTCCCGCACAGATAGATGCGTAGTTACCGGCTAGATCTCTAAGTCAGGCTTGTTTGGGTCGCCAAACTAGTACGACACCCTTATACAAACTTTTGAGAACGACCCACATGGGCTTTTGGAGTTGTTGGGGTGCTGGCTTGGTGAGGTCATCCCATCGTCTTCTGTGGGCTCTTTCACTGCTTGGGGGTTTACGCAACCTATGAGACGGATGAGACTCCGGATCTACGTAGTATCCGACTTGGGCTTCCGCAACTGTCTGTCAATCCCTTTTATGTACATTGGGTTGAAAACCCGTAAGTTCTGGACATCGGGTCTGCTATGGTCTCAATTGTAGATCCTTTTACGGGAATCCGCATCTCTGTGGTCAGAATCCCATCCAAAAAACAAGGGAATCATGCCAAGGAGACTAGAGGCAGATGGTAGTCTGGCTTGAAAGCCTGTTTTTGACAGCGAGAGGCTCCTTTGGGTTTAGGGTTTAGGGGTTGGGGCTTTTTTGGTTTAGGGTTTTAGGGTTTCAAGGTTCAGGGTTTAGGAGGACCCAAAAGTATGACCATGAAAGCGCTTTGCCGGGCCCGGTGTGAATTCAAAATCTAAAGTGCCGTGAATCCGGAGGGAAGGCTTCAGAGCGCCTCTACCCGACTTATTATGTCCTTATCGGTAGGGCCTTCAGTGGGACAAAATGCTTCACAAAATGACGTCATCATTGAGAGAACTTTCCTCATGTTGAATTCAGTGTCAGGAACCCATCATTATAAAAGACTTTTGGGTATGACTGTGACATCATGCATTGCTTCACATAGCAAGGCATACTTTGCAAGGTCTGTTGCCTTCAGCAGTTGTGCAACTGCTCTCAAAGGTGCCCAGCCAAGAGGCAGGATGCGCGGTGCCACCAACATTTGCCATCGGTATTCGGGCATAGGACCCGATTCTCTGATATCTTCCTGTAGCTACAACCCGAAGCTAAGCTATATTCTTCCGCAACCAATGTTGAGAAGTATTCCAGGCTGCTAGAACATCTACGAAACCTGTCCAGTCCGTGAAAAAGAACTTTAGACTTTAGACTGTAAGATGATGCAGATAGGAACGGTGGTGGCGGGAACGGAAACTCACCAGGATGTCATCCTCCCCAACACGAGTGATGCTGGGACTGCTCGAAAGTATGTAGTCTCACTGAGCAATGCGAAAGAAGCTATCCGTTGGCGTTCTTTCCACCTCTGCTGATGCTCAAAATTTGCTTGCACTTGCTCCTGTGTGTGGGTCACACAGTTTTCTTGCGACGAGACTCTACGTCACTAACGATGATGTATCTAATTACCCACCCAGTGTTCCGACAAGAATAACCAGCAACCCTGACCACAAAACCGGAACCTTGCCTTGGTCAGGTCGATGTAGAACACGTCGTTCATGACTGCAGCAGTCGCTTAGAAGGCTGGAAGGATCGGTACGCAGTGGAATTCGCAGAAAGCTGACCCTACACCATCCTACAGCCTGCAGAGCCCTGTAAACCCGCAAACCTTGAAGTCTAAACCCGAATGCCTGAATCCCCAACCGCACGATGGACTCCGAGAGTTTCGAGTTAGGGTTCAGGGTTTAGGAACCCTATAATGTCTACTAGAAGACCCATGTTTATGAACCCTAATGACCCTAATGCCTGCTAGAAGACCCAGAACCGCTGAGGAATTAACACTTCTCTGTATAAGCACCGTAACATAAAGTTACTAGTTAGAATGGAAGGAGAAGTATGAATCCGGGTTCCACACTACTCATCACTCTTGAACCCGACGTCCGGGACGGCTAATCACTGAAACAACCCATTTCCAACAGTGCACGAAGGCCAGTCCCACTGCTGAGGAGCATGCGATCAGTTTTGTTCGCGCCGCCAAAAATCCACATCCTCAGCTGTGCGTGGACCGCAGCGATTCCCTCCCATGCTTCCGCCCTAGTGCCTGTTCTGGGGTGCCGAGCAGTATCAATTCAGCGAATCCCGAGACCCTAAACTGCTTCTGCTACAGCCTGGTGCGAAGTGCGAAGTCGTGGAGTATCTTGACAGTTTCAGGCGCAGTGCCATGATTAGTGGGTGCGTGTTTTCACTGCTTAGGCGGTTTACCCTAGCATACTGTTCTCCCCGGCTCTTAGTACGGAAGGTGCAAAACGATCCAGGTGATGGTCCCTGGAAGGAAGTCCTGTTAAACCATTGCCCTAAGAGCCAGGGAGTTTTGAGGGAGGCCGAAGATGATGGCACTGCGAATTGCAAATACATCCCTAAGGGTCCAAGTACCTAATTATCATATACTGTCCCAAATTGTAAACTACATAACTACTATCCTAAACCCAAGTACCCGATTCTTGGGTCCTTTGGACCTGGGGATACCGTCAGTCTCCAGTTACATTTTTAGCTTTCGAAGAACCCCTTCATGAGCTGACATCATGACTATATTGCAAGTCCTAAATTTCGTGTCAAACCTTTTCATGTAGGGCTTCTAGCGTCCAACCTAAACCCAAAAGCTTATAGGCCCACTACACCCTAAACCCTAAAACCCTACACCCGTCCTCTTTGATGCCTTTGAACCAAGCCAAAAATCTTTTTCTTCTCTGTGTCCGTGACGGCGGTCAAACGATCTCGCGGTTCAGGAAGTGTGCCAGTAGGAAAAGCTTGGACCCATTGTAGCGGATCCTGGAGTCTGGCAAACCATGAACATAAACCCCAGAAGCCCTAAACCCCCTGAACCCTAAACCCTAAACCCCCTAAACCCTAAACCCCCTCAACCCCCTGAACGCTAAACCCTAAACCCCCTAAACCCTAAACCCCCTCAACCCCCTGAACGCTAAACCCTAAACCCCCGAAACCCTAAACCCCCTCAACCCTGACCCTGAACCGTAGCGGGCCATGGAGAAACTTAGAGCTTCGTGTTGGATGTCGAGGGCCGACGGAGCGAATCAGAGTTTCCAACCCGAATCTGAGAGCTCAAAAAGTTTCGAGTTTAGGGGTTTAGGGTTTTATGGATTTAGGGATCTAGGGTTTAGGGTTTGGGGATTAGGGATTTAAGCTTTAGGGATTTAGCGATTTAGGGATTTAGGGTTTAGGGATTTAGGCGTCTCGGTTCAGGCAGCTTCAGCTCGTGGTCCCATTGTGTTCCACCGGCTGACTGCTAGGTACCAGACCCCAGCGACATTCCTCGAATTTCGCGCCGCGTGTGATCCAGGTGGTCTCACGATCCAGCCCCTGGCTCCGACGCCTGGTCTCGGGGTGTTTGCTTGGGCAGACCCTCTCAGTGGTCCTACCGCTCTCAGTCGCTGTCTTTCCCTAGGCCGACTGCTTTCCCCTTGGCCGTGTGGTGCTTGGAGGTCAACCAGCTACAGGCCTTTTGTCTCGGACTGGCCATCCACTTGCGCTGGTCAACAGTATACAGACTGTTTTTAACCCAGACTGGCCATCCGTCTGCTACGTGGTGCTGGCCTACCTTCTACCGGCCTTTTGTCTCGGACTGGCCATCCGTCTGCTACGTGGCGCTGGTCAACCTTCTACCGGCCTTTTGTCTCGGACTGGCCATCCGGCTGCTACGTGGTGCTGGTCAACTTTCTACCGGCCTTTTGTCTCGGACTGGCCATCCGTCTGCTACGTGGTGCTGGCCTACCTTCTACCGGCCTTTTGTCTCGGACTGGCCATCCGGCTGCTACGTCGCGCTGGTCAACCTTCTACCGGCCTTTTGTCTCGGACTGGCCATCCGGCTGCTACGTGGTGCTGGTCAACTTTCTACCGACCTTTTGTCTCGGACTGGCCATCCGGCTGCTACGTGGTGCTGGTCAACCTTCTACCGGCCTTTTGTCTCGGACGCTGGTCAACCTTCTACCGGCCTTTTGTCTCGGACTGGCCATCCGGCTGCTACGTGGTGCTGGTCAACCTTCTACCGGCCTTTTTGTCTCGGACTGGCCATCCGGCTGCTACGTGGCGCTGGCCTACCTTCTACCGGCCTTTTGTCTCGGACTGGCCATCCGTCTGCTACGTCGCGCTGGTCAACTTTTTACCGGCCTTTTGTCTCGGACTGGCCATCCGGCTGCTACGGTGCTGCTCAACCTTCTACCGGCCTTTTGTCTCGGACTGGCCATCCGGCTGCTACGTGGTGTTGGTCAACCTTCTACCGGCCTTTTGTCTCGGACTGGCCATCCGGCTGCTACGTGGTGCTGCAACCTTCTACCGGCCTTTTGTCTCGGACTGGCCATCCGGGTCATCCGGCTGTTACGTGGTGCTGGGCTTGCCAACCTTAAGGGCAGGCCTCTGTCTCAGATTGGCCATCTGTTCTGGAAAGTGCTGGTCAACCTACTGGCTGGCCATCCGTCTCGTACGTGGGTCCACACTGGGCCTTTTGTCTCGGACTGGCCATCTGTGTGAGGTGCTGGTCGCAGCTTATCCACCTGTTTGGTACTCGCGCTTTTCTTCTGATTGTCTCACTACTAGCCGGATGTTCGGCTCGGCCATCCATCTGGCACTGGTGAAATGTGGTGGTGTACAGGACGCTTGCCGCGAGGGTCCCATCTCTGCGAGCGTGGTCTCTTTTGTCCTTTTTAATGTTGTGTCTTTGGGCCTCGTCCCTGGCTTGCGCCGGCTTGTGTAGCACTCGTTGCCCCGCTCTTGCGCTCGCCTGAGGCATGCAGCGCTTCTGATGTGCTCCTGCCTGCCCTGGTCCTGCGGCGCCTTTTCGGGGGCTGTTTGCACTCCTCGCGCTCCGGCTGCTTGGATGTGCTCCCCCCGGGTGCCCGCTGTTGTTTTCTGTGTTTAACTGAATTGGCTGCAGCTTCGGCTGTTTTTGGCCTTGCAAGCTTCGCACCGGATCGTCCGCATGCGAGAGAGAGAGAGAGAGAGAGAGAGAGAGAGAGAGAGAGTTTAGGGATTTAGGGTTTAGGGTATCCCTGTATCCAACCCTATCTATCTTCATATCTCTCTCTCTCTCTCTCTCTCTCTCTCTCTTTCTCGCTCTCTCTGTCTGTCTTTGTATGTATGGTTCTATCGATCCTTTGGTACCCATGTATACATATATGTATATGTGCATATGAACAACCGAAAGGTAAGTCGGTCATAACAACAACAACAAGAACAACAACAAGAACAACAACAACAACAACAACAACAACAACAACAACAACAACAACAAATGCAAAACATGAATATGTCTATATAAATGCACGCACACATACAAATATACCATATGCGCACATGGGCATTCCTGTAGCGGTGACAGGGCAATATCCTACAAGGGGCTCCTATTAGGGAACCTACAAAGCTCTTTTCGATTAGGGAACTTACGAAGGTTTTTTTCTAAGGGTTGCTTTTGAGGTTTCCAGGCTGGTTTGGAGCCCATAAACTTTGAACGCCCGCGGACTTTAACAAGCTTTGCATAATGCAAGACAAGATCTGCCTATCGATCTTTCGACCTCGCGATCTGTCCATCTAATTATCTATCTGTCTTGGTATCTACCGACAAACATTATAACCACATGTATACATACAAACATGCATACATACGTAAAGATTTGGCAGGGCCCTGTATGCAGAACGTGAACCATCGTCTTGTTGTATATAAGCATGCAAGGAAGGCCCATACACGGTGTGGCACACGCAAGAGATGTTGAGACATCGGAACTATTCCGATCACTATCGAAATGCATCAGCTCCTTTTGAGCAACATGACCAGTTCAAGCAGTGTCAGTTTGAATGACCAGGTCCCAGTTTCAAATACGGGTAGCCCTATCAGCAAATAAGCATTGCTGAACTGTATTCCGGTGAATGGTTCTTTAAACGCTGTGAACATGTTACATGGAGAAACGACAACAACATCGACAGGGAAAACGATAGCGACAACGGCAACAGTAACACTAGCAGCGACAGTAACTAACACTAGCAGCAACCATAACAGCAACAGCAACAGCCACAACAACGGCAACAAGCACAACAACAACGACAACGACAACAGCAGCAGCAACACTACCACCCCCAACAAGAATAATAGGAACAATAACCATAAGAGCAATAACAGGAAACACAAGTTGACAACAACGGTAATAACAATAACAATAAAACCAACAAACACAAGCAAAACAACAATAAACACCATGACAGGCACAAGACCAAAGACGATATATAATAACAACAATAAAACACAGCAGCCTTACTTGTAACTTAGAACAACAACTGCA
Organism: Symbiodinium sp. CCMP2592; assembly: GCA_905221615.1. Lineage (NCBI taxonomy): Eukaryota > Dinophyceae > Suessiales > Symbiodiniaceae > Symbiodinium > Symbiodinium sp. CCMP2592. Next base: position 311,989 of record CAJNDT010003235.1, read on the forward strand.
ACAGCGACCGCAGCGACAGCGACCACTTTCCGCAATAGATATGAATCTGTGTGAACTTTTGTGTGTGCATGCATTTCTTATTTGCATGCGCACGCATTTCTGATGTGCGTGCACGTCGGTCTGTATGTACTGCTGGGTTTACGTGCCAAGATGTCGTACAAAGTAAAGCCGCCTCTTAAGTTCTCGAATCTTTTGGGAAGCTTGCTGATGGAGGCCAAAAGGGGGGGTTCAAGATTCTTGGGGTAGGCATTCCCTAATATGAACCCTATTATGGGAACCCTAATCCCTACTAAACCCTCAAAGGCTAAACAAACCAGCCGGCTTATGACCCAAGGGAGTCCAATCTACTTTTAGGCTGCGGTGGAAGGAACCCTAAACCCTAAATCCTAAACCCTAAACCCTAAACCACAGGAGACTTTCCTAGCACAAGCCGACGGTCCGCCCGTCCTGAGTGGTGTCCAAGTAGAAGAGGTCATTGAAGTACCCTGCAAAAGACTGGGTTCGTCAAGGAATTCAATCCTAGTTACCGTAATATGGGAGTTTCCGAAAATTAGGGGTACCTTATATGGAGATCCCGATAATAAGGATCCTACTATTTAGGGTGCTATATTTGGCTCCCTTATTTTTGGAAACTCCCATATAGGGATCTATCTTGAAAAAAACGGTTTCCTTATCATAAATCCCTTAGCAAGAACCCAGAAGAGTCCGGGCTCCAGGACCTTCAGCCCTAAACCCCAAACCCTAGCTTGGGCGTTTCGATAAGGCTTCATCCACCGCAACGTGCTCGATGAAGGATGGCCACAACCCCAGTGGCATGAGACACCCCAAACCCTAAACACTAAACCGAAGCTTGAAAGGGCCACCAACAGGTCCTGTTCTATCGTTGTCAGGCTCGGCATCCTCACTGTTTAGCTCTACTGACTGCTGTTAGGCCATAGGAACTAGAATCGGATGTTGGGATGTAACATTTACTATACCTGTACTTGTGATTAATCGGAACCCTAAGGAATAATGTAAGAAATCTTCAGACCCCTACGTTACATGTTCAAAGCACATGTTTGCGGCTTATGTGCATCACCCTACTTCCGTTTTCTGTTGTGTTTGGGGTTGATACTTACTTGTCCAGTATCCTTAAGAACCAAAGCTCAACCTTTGGGAGTATATTAGGGCCATATAGGGACCACAATTGTAGTGCCCCAGCACGGTAAAAGGTTGCCTGCTCTACTACTAGGAATAGTGTCCTGACCAGTTACTTGTACGCTACCTATAGTATCCATTGTAGTTCCCTTTTTTGGCTATCCAGTTCTATGGTTAGGATCCTATACTGATATAGATTTTGGTTAACCAACAAAAGGAACGAATGGAGACTATAGTTATGTTTCTTTGGAACAGACTGCACCGGAAGGGAGGAAGGAACCTGCAAGTGCAAGCACCAAAACCAAATGGGAGTTGCCGACAATTAGGGGTACCTTTCTTCGGGGTCCTTATAATAAGGATCCTACGATTTAGGGTGCTATATTTGGGTCCCCTAGTTTCGGAAATTTCCAAACATTGAAAACTTGAAACCCCACCAAAGACCCTAAACTGCCCCTAAATCCTAAAGCTGCTACATGCGAGAATACTGGCGCTGGACTAAGCCCTAACACCTAAAATCAAACACCTCACAATCAATAAACCTCAAGCACAAAAACTCAAAATGTTCGAAACCGATTCCGTCCTTTTTGTCCGAAGATGTCGCCACCGAAGATCCATAGCCGATCCTCGTCTGCAGGACGCGTGAACCCCAGGGTTTAGGGCTCAGGGTGGAGAAGTAGATGCCTTGTATAGGGTTTTGGGGTATGTAGTCGTATGTCATTAGAAGATGGACGACCAAGAAAAAGCAGGTGACTTTGGCGGGTTCGTCCGAAGCACCCTGATCGTCCAACCCTAAGTACCCTTGTAGAGGATCCCAATCATGTGGGGTGGTGTCAGACTAGTGTCAGACCCCTAAGCCCCTCAACCCTAAACCCACAAAGAGAACCCTAAAACCCACCCTAGCCCTAAACCGCCTCTAAACAAAATCCAGGCTCAACCCTATGAACGAAATCCTCAACCCGCGCGTGCCCAAACACTAAAACCTAAATCCCCAACCTAGACCCAAGAGTAACCTAGGAATAAAAAGGGTGCCCTTTTTGGGTTTAAAGGGGTTTATAAGGGAACCCAAACCCTAAAAAAGGGAATAAGGGCCTACTCTGGGTCCTAGCAACCTTCTTTGCCCTGAACCCGAAACCCCACAACACCCGAAACCCTAAATCCTTAAACCCCACATGCGGCCAAACCCTGGACCCGTAAATCCTAAACCCCTAAAATGAAAACCCCTAAACCCCAAAACCCCTAATCCACTAAACCCCTAAACCCCTGAGCCCGTAACCCCCAAATCCCTAATACAGGGAACCCCAGAAAGTTGGAATATGGTTTCAGGGTAGGATACCTTATAATTTACCATAAAGGGCTTAGGATAATCATATTCCAACTTTCTGGCTTTTACCCTAAACCCTCCAGCAAGATTCATAGGGATCCTTAGGGGTGTAGGGGGAGGGGGGGTAGGGGGCCTTAAGGCCCATAATAAGGACTGATAAGGCCTATTTAAGGAAATATAGTCCCCTACACCCCTCCCCCCTACACCCCTAAGGATCCCTATGATAAACCCTCCAGCAAGATCCAGGCGGCCAGGTAGTCCATGACCGCGACATGGGACTCCCGACCTTCAGGGTTTAGGGTTTAGGGGTTTAGGGGTTTAGGGTTTAGGGTTTTTTTTTGGTTTAGGGTTTAGGGTTTAGGTTTTTTTTGGGTTTAGGGTTTAGGGTTTTAGGGTTTAGGGGTTTAGGGTTTAGGGTTCTCAAAGGGTCCAAAGGACCCCTAAAGGATCCGTTCAGGGTTGCTAGGCTCCTGCAGGGGTGCTATAAGCATTCGGGTTTAGGGTTTACCTAAAGGGTCCTAAGTACCTATAGAATTAGTGGAATGTAAGGTGTGTATATTGGGAATTACTATTATGATTTGGGAAGTCCCCACTCCCCTGACAGGAATCATAAACCCCGGAAAGGAGCCCTAAACCCCGGAAAGGAACCCTAAACCCCTGAAAGGAACCCTGAACCCGTTAAAGGAACCCTAAACCCTTGGGCAGTATCCCCCATAACAGTACCTAGGGCCCTCGGAACTTGCCCCGAACCCGCGATAGGGGTTTGGGGTTTAGGGTCCCCTTTCTGGGTTTAGGCTTTAGGGTTTCGGGGAATAGGGTTGGGTATGGGGGTTTAGGGTCCTTTGTATTTGTGCTTACTAGTTCCCAGGGTTCTTTGAAGAGTCTTAATGAGGGTTCTATACGGGGTCTTTTCGGAGTTGGACAAGGAGGTCTTATTGCTTGTAAGGCCTGTTTAGGGAAGGAGTCTTCGGTGCCGAACATCGCTTCTCGGTGCAGAATGAAAGAGCGAGGAACACAGTGTAAGTACCATAGCGTCCAGAAATGATCAGGAACCAAGAAGAGGCCAGCAAAGACTATAAGGGCCTTGATATTTATAATCGGGTTTTGGGGCCCAATATACGATAACTCTAATAAGGAGCCCCTCCTAAACAGGATAGGTACCAATTAAGGCCCCTAAATTACATTCTCAACTCCACTCGTGACTTGCCCTAGCCTACCCTTCTGTGGGAAACTCGAACATTCTATGCCAAGGCTGAGAACTGGGCTTACGACAGGGCTAGCTTGCTGTAGCCGTAAACCCTTGCTGTGAAACCACAGGCCCTAAGCTTGGTGTGAAACAGGCAAGCGAATGCTGGTTCTTGTTTACACTGAATGTAGTCTAAGCTACAATAGCTACTGTTCAGGGTTTTGGGGCTTAGAGATTCTAACTTAGACTTGGGCTGTCATACCAGGGGCATCGTATTTCTTGCCATAAACCCCAATTTTTATTATCATAATCTAAGCTATGTTCTTGAACTAGAACCCAGTGTGTGGGTGTGAAGCTTAGGGTGAGGATGTTCTGAGGCTAAGGGTGTTGGTTTGGGGGTTAAGGTTATTGGGATGGGTTGAGGTTTAGGGGTTTAGCGCAGCGGTGCTTGCTTCAATTTAGCTGTACCTGCCACTACCATAAGAGTTTGAGCTAAGGCCCTCTGAAGACAATTCAAAACCCTAAACCCTAAACCCTAATACTATTCAACCCATGTAAACTTACCGGTCATGGTAAGACTTGCAAGGTATATTCCTGGCACAGGACCTCTCTACGGAGTACCCTTAACACTACTCCTTGATGAAAGACTGTTGCGTGCAGAAGACCCAACAGAACCCGGAAAAAGCAGCCTAAACCCTAAACGTGAAGAAGCCCCTATTAAACGTACTCTCAAGCAACCCAAGCAACACTTAGGAGCCCCCGTTTTGAAAGTACGTAGAGCGTAGAGAAGTTCATGAATGACCATGGGTTCTTTGGTCAGGTTTCCTGGGATCTTTGGGAGCTTTGCGATTCTCCCCCTAAACCCGAAACCCTGAACCCCAAACCCTAAACCCATAAACCCCAAATCCCTAAACCCCAAGCACCAAAACCCCAACCGCTAAACCCATAAACCCAATTCCCTAAGCCCTAAACACCTTACCACAAACCCTGCCGTGTGGTGCGGTCCGTGCGGTCCGGGACGTTTGCCGCTCACCACTCTGGAGAAGGCCCGTTTGAGGTCCTCGCGATCGGTCCCGGGTCTATCAAAGGGGTTACTTGGGGGTTCAGAGGTAGTTGTAAGGGCCCCTTTAAAGGGATCTATAGGGATTCTATAAGGGTATAGGGTTTAGGACCTGATCGGAGTTTCAGGTGTAGTTATAAGGAAGTTATAAGTCCCCGCATATGAGTTATAAGTATAGTTACCCTACTCTTTTCACCCTACTTGTAAGTACCCATGAACCTCCAAGCAGGGTGTTAGGGTAAAGGGGTTCATCAAAGATGCTGGAAAAAGTATTGAGCTTCAGGTTCCATATAAAGGATGTAGAAGAGTTTATAGGGCTTAGGCTTCCATAAAGGATGTTTAGGGTTTATGGTTCCATAAAGGTTGCATAGGGATGTATACGGGCTCTGTGTAGTGTTGCACAAAGGGTCCTCTTCGAAAGTGGGGTTTCTTTCGTAGGAATTACGAGTATGGATTGGGCAATGGTCCCCCACATAGGTACTTAGGACCTTTTGGGTCTTGTCAGGCTTCGCAAGAATTAGGGCTTATGGCTTTGAGGGCTTGGGATGAAACTCGCCTGAGGATTGCTCAAGGGCGTTGCTTGTGCGCCATATCGTACACACCTGGACCCAATGTAAGTCCGGGAGAAACCGTCCGGCTAGCCTAAACCCTAAACCCTAAACCCTAAAACCTAAACCCTAAACCCTAAACCCTAAAATTAAACCCTGAGCCCGACACCCTAAACCCTAACCCCTGCAGAAATCCTACACGCTGAACCAAGGCCCTGAAGCCCCATACTCTCTTGGCAAACAACGCAGAACCTCGCCGATCCCCGCGCCTGTGGGAAGTATCCCGATCCCGATCGTAGTCGTGGTTGTCCCACTGGTGGACATATTGTGCCAAACCGGTGGATCCTGCAGGGTGCCCAAGAGTCTTGACATCGGTTGGGCAAGGGTTCAGGGTTCGGGCGCTGCGTTTAAGTTTTGGGAGTTTCCGCAGATAGGGAACCCAAATTATACAATACCATCAATCTCTAAATAGTAGGATCCTTATGAATTGTAAGGACCCCAACATAAGTACCCCTACTGTTCAGAAACTCCCATTTAAGTTTTGAGCGGCTTGGCGCTGGTGTCGACAGTCGTAGGCGGGCTGAGGCCTTCGCCAAGGTCTGATCTCTGGCACCTCCCACTATGGGCTATTAGACCTTAAGGGTACCTTAATCTACCCTTAATAGGGTCCTAATAGGGATCTTTAGGGTCGAATAGCCCATAGTGGTCTGAGGAGCTGTTCAGAGTTCAGCTGAACCTTCACATCCCGGCCACTCTGAATGCCAAAATCGGCAGAAACGGGTTAGGGTTGAGGTTTTTTTGAAAAAAATGGGTTTAGGGTTTAGGGTTTAGCGTAGAGGGTTTAGGGTTTTAGGATAGCTTCGGCACTCTGGAAATCGAGGCTTGGGGATGTGTCCTTCAAGGGTTGTGGTGTTGGGTTCGAAAGCACCGCGGTCGTGGTCGTGGTCTTCACGGCTGTCGTCGTCGCCGTGGTCATTCTGGTCTTGGGGTAATACCTCCGGAAGAGACTTGAAATTGAAGCGACTTGACTTCCCCCTAGACCCTAAACCCTCATCCCAAATCTAGGCCCAAACCCCAAATGCAAGCTTCGGAGTCGAACGACACGGTAGGAACCAATCGGCATAGCCTGAGCCTCTTTGTTATATAAGGTTTCGGAGTCTCCTCCGCCTTCTGTTGAAGCGGCCATTAGGTTGACAAGCCAGGGTTATTCCTCAGAGCTACCATTGCTCTACCGCTGGCAGTTCTCCGGGATATGGTCCCTCTACAGTACTACAGCTCTACAGGGTCATTGAACCCTAAACCCAAACATAAACCCCAAGCGGTCATTTTTCCCAAAAAACCCTAAACCGTCTGACGTAATCCTTTATGAACGGAGGACCGCAATTCAGAGAACTATCCGTGAAAGGCTTCAAGGACTTGAGGCCCGAAGAAAAGAAACAAAAATGGTTTAGGGTTTAGAGGTTCAGGGTTTAAGGGCTTCGGGTCCTTTTTAGGGGGATCTAGAGGGGCTCCGTTAAAGGGATCCATAAGGGGTCTTAGGGTTTAGGGCCTTAGGCATAGATCAGCGCGCAGCCATCATAGACCACAACCAGGAACCCGAAACCTGGTCCGATTCTAGAACGACCTTTACACCGTTTCAAAAACCTAGAGCAACCGAGAACAACGTCCCTAAAACCCCTAAACCCTTCAACTACACCCCCCCTTAGAACCATAAATTACAATGCTATGGTTTAACATTCTCTTGGGGTGTTATATGAATAAAAATTTCAAAAAATAATTCCTAAGGAGACTAACCTGGATCCCAAAAGTATGTAGAAAAATAGCATTTTTATAAGCTTTGTGCCATTATTTTACCTTCTTCGGGGGGTCTGGGTATAGTCAAAAGGGATATCCGAAGTCTTCAACTCCACCCCGGCGTTAACCCCGAGCCCTCAGCGAGCCTTCAATCTAGTTGGGTTTAGGGGTTTAGGGGTTAGGGCTTAGGGTTTAGGGGTTTAGGGGTTTAAGGGTTTAGGGTTAAGGGGTTTAAGGGTTTAGGTCTTAAGGTTTGGGGTTCAGGGGTTTAAGGGTTTAGGTTTGGGGTTTCAGGGTTTAGGGGTTTAAGGGTTTTGGTCTTAAGGTTTGGGGTTTAAGGTTTAGTGTTCAGGTCAGTTGCAGGATCATAAAGTTGGTCAGCAAGAGAAAGATATACGATGGAGGCGATAAGTCTATCGTATACCTGGACCCTCAAAGTATGTACAATAATAGCCTTTTATAGGTTTTGGGCCATTATTTTACCTACCTTTGGGGGTCTAGGTACCTGTTATGTAAAGGCTATGGGCGCCTTATCTAGCCAGGATCCGGGTCTGCAGAATAGTGAGGACCCTGAAATTTTGAGCTTAGGGATTAGGGTTTAAGGGTTTAGGCTTTACGATTTAGGGGTTTTTTGGGTTTAGTGCCTACGGCTTAAGAGGTGCGGCTATTTCAGATATCTTAAGGCTCTTGGTCCGCAGGCAAAGTACTTCTTCGGCCCGGCGGACTTCTTGCGCGCGTAGGGCCTGCGCCGCCTCCTCCTGAAACGCCGCATCGGGCGCCTGCCCACGACATACTCGTGGCTCTTGGGGTCTGCCTATGGTCTCCATTGTAGTTCCTTTTTTTGGTTAACCAGTTTTATGGTTAGGACCCTATAATATAGTTTATGGTCGACCAAAACAGGAACTACAATGGAGACTATAGTTGGGATTCCGGGTTCCTTTACACGGGTTTAGGGATTAGGGTCAGGGTTGCGAGGGGGGCCGGAATGGTTCTAGCGGGACCTTAAGGAGTCAAAGTGTTCTTACTCAAATCACAAACTCACCCCAAACTCCCAAAGAAACAACTCGAGAAAACATGTTCGTTGCACAGCTGCCGCAATCTTCTAAGACAAGCCGTGTCCCGAATTACCAGTTCCACTGAGACTTGAGCTCGGGTGTCGAGGCTGGGGCGCTGCCAGCAGTTCGGAATTACTAAACCCCTAAGCCCTATTGTCGAGAGCCTTACCTTGAGCTGCAGGCTACAAACACTGGCTGGGCTTTGGGACAGCCAGCAAGGATAAAGTATGAAACTTGCTGCAAAACGGTCCGTTTAAGGAACAGGTCCGCCAAACGCGTACTAAAGGGTGATTGTTGCGGAAGCTCGGGTTCAGGGACTGTTGAGCCACTGTGGGGTTCAACAGTTCTCTTCATCGCAGTCCCCGTCTTTGGGTTACCTTCTAGAATCCCAAATAAATATGTAGCTGGTTAAGCCGCAAAAAGAGCTAGGAGTATAAGAAGGGTTCAGGGCCTGGGCCCCGCCCGGCCAGATCCTGACCTAAAAACCTCCCAAAGGGTCCTAGGTCCTGGGTACAGTTGCGGGGGGATACTTCTCCAAATCATACAACACTTTCTATAACATGGACCCTAAACCCTGAACCCCTACCTGGACCCCAAACAACCTGCCACTTTTTAAGGACTTATATAAGGAAATCATAATACAGAACCCTAAAAAGGCAGGTTTCATAAGTAGGGTCCAGGTAAACCCTAAATCTGTATACTGGGTTCTCGGATCTTCTGAGCCTCTAAATCCTCGAAAGCCTCTACTTGGAGGTTCATGGGTAGTTACTGTTGATGATATAAACCCTGCATTACCCATAATAAGGAATATACCATAGTTCCCATAGTCTAGAGTCCTTAAGGTAATGCAGGATATATATCATGAACCGATATAGGTAGGGGTTATAAGTAGGGTAACTACACTTGAAACCCCTGTTAGGGGACTTATAAGCGACCCCACGCATAAATACCCCTGAACCTCCAAGTATCTTCGACACGACACGCCGAGTCCTTTTTATACCGAGACTCACAGTCCCCCCCCCCGCTACCCATGGATTAGGGTTTAGGGTAAGGGTTTGGGTGCAAACCTCTAGAAAGCATCAACAACCCTTGCAAGGCACCAACAAAAACAAACCCTGAAATCACAAATGCCAATCGCATAGATCTCGGACAAGATCCTCAAAGATAACCCTTCAAACTCCAAAAGACACAAGCCTAATGCCTGTTGTAGCGCCCGTTGCGCGAAGTCTGCGCCCAGACATCCGTACCGAGGGAGGCGCTCACAGTTCCCAGGTCGTTTGCAGCCTGATGTGTTTGTACTTGGAGGTTCAAGGGTAGTTATAAATGCGGTTATGGGGTTCCTTCCATGGTTCTTTTCAGGATTCCTTTAAGGGTTCTGTAGGGTGTAGGGGTAGTTATAAGTGGGGCTATAAGTCCACCAATATGGGTTATACGTATAGTTACCCTATCTATAACCCTACTTGAAAGTAGCCAAACCTCCAGTAGAGACTCTGAACACCCTTGATTTAGGGCGCTCACAGGGATTACATGGCACTTGGTCGGGTTTAGAAGCAATACTTCGTATAGTGGGATCCGTGGCTGATCGGAGACGATCTTGCAGACCATGATAGAACATACGCATAACAACAGTAAACCCAAAGATAATATACGCTGACCAGGGTAGCATCGCAAGGGCAAACACAATCAGGGTAATGGTAAGAACAAGTAGAGCAACAAGACTTTTGACAACAGCAACAACGAGTATACATATAACAACGACATAACATAAAGGCAAGGGCAACGATGACGAATATGCTTGTATTGTTCGTGCATAAAGCTGGGTAGTTTAATATTTTTGCAAACACGCCAAAAGCAATACCCCTTAGGGTCCAAAGAACCCAATAAGGTACTCGGTTTTAGGATAGCAGTTACGTAGGCTAGGATTTTGGCAAGCATGCGATTATTAGGTACTTGGACCCTTGGGGTACTCATCGTTTAGCTCATTTTCCTTTCGGGGTGCCGGGTGCGCTCTCCTCACTGGGGTATGGCTCGATTCAGTCTGCTGCAAAATGCGTGCTGTCAAGGAGCGGCGTGCTTTTCTGATGCAAGAGTTTGAGTCCTGATGACGACAACAAGAAGGTTGCACTGTTAGCTTCAGTGGTCCTGCGGAGTCCTTCCCATGCAGATTACAGCTGAATGGGCCGCCTGCGTTTTACGTCTTGAAGGCTCAAAGATTGAAGGCTTCGGGCACCTCACGAGTATGCGAGCAATTCTCTCAGCTTTCGGAAATGGCAAGAGTCCTTTGCAGTAGCGCAGCATCCTCACACCGATCTGTTGGTAAAGCGCTGAGTGCCCGCAGCATGAAAGCCGACGCCAAGCAAACCATGAAGGGAGATACTTTGAACCTCCACTGCACAGAATCCATGGCCCAATACCTATGCCAAAAGGCTGCTTGGTGGACCGGGCCGAGTCTTTGCTCAGCATTTCATACTGAGCCCGAAGTGGCATCAACAAGGTCGCGCCTCACTGCATGCTTGCTCAACAGTCCTACACTGTTCAGTTGCAGTGCGAGCACCAAATCGTGTGCTTCGGGTTTTGCTCGCAACCATCGCCGCAAAGAGCAGTTAATCGCAAGCCAGTGACAGTAGAGGCCACAACGACAAAAGTCGTTGATAGTGACTTTCGGACTCGGACCTTGACTGAAACTGCGAGTTTACAGAAATACCTCAGGCAACCTATCCGCGCTTTCAGGGTTCCGCTGTTTGCTCTACCCCCGACGCTTAGACTAATCAGTCCCTATATGACTATGCAGCAGTATACCCTGAATCCCTGTTAGCCTGCAAGCGGTCATCGTAGCCATGTAGCAGAAACCCTCAGCCCCAACCGTAACTTCAACGTCACAACCTTAATTCTGAAGCAGAAACCCCAATTAAATGCTCCCTGGCCTGACGCTAGCCGATAAGCGTCCATCTTGATACTAACTAGCAGCCGTCATAAGGTATACCCTAAACCCTAAACCAGGTCGGATACCAAGGAGTTGGCATAACTAAAATGCCTGAGGTCTCTGGGAACACAAGACATGGGAGTTTCCGCAAATAGGGGACCCTATAATATAGTACTAGGCCCTGTCTCGGACCTAGGATTACAATGTGGAAACTGCCATACAGCACAGAAGTCCCCTCGCAGCACAGATTGCGGCTAGGCCGCCCCCGCGGCCGGACGGGCACAGACAAAGGAACCCCGGTGTAATCCTGAAGCAGATCCCCAAACCGTAAATCCTACCTAGACTGGAGGCTCATAACCTACCCCTTTTTTAGGGTGCCTACGTTTTAAGATAACAGATCCTAACCATAAAACTAGGTATCCTGAAAGAGGGGTAGGGTATGAGCCTCTAGGTACACTCTGAAGCTAGCCTGTACATGGTCAGCTTCAATCCTGAAGCAGACCCCTGTCCTTTCACACCTCTGCAAAATGATCGGTAATAAGATCGTCGTATTAAGCCCAGTAAGGGAACGTATTTATCACAAAAACCAGACCCTAAAACCCCTAAACCCTAATATCCGGAAGGCCTACTTCCCCCATTCCCTACTAAGAACCCGAGAGACTGAACCCTGGAGTGCAAGGCGGCACCCATTTTGCTCGTACTCTGTTCGACGATCAGCGCTCAAGGAACTGCTGCATCCGGTCACGGTTCGGGCTTAGAGCTTACCAGAAGGGTCCAAATGGGAGTTTCCGAAAATAGGGGTACCTTATTTAGGGGGCCTTATAATAAGGATAATACTATTTGGGGTAGTATATTAGGGTCCCCTATTTTCGGAAACTCCCAAATAACTACCAATACTGTTCTGGGGGGTTCCTTATTATAACTATAGAAGTATATGCCCCAAAACCCTAGTCTAATTATTAAGGCAGGTTTCGGGGTGCTATATAGCTGCAGGCCCAATTACCGCCCACTTTTGGGAGGTACTGCCCAGCCTGCCTATAAACTACTTTAACATAGGGGCCTTAATAACAAGAAAAGGGCTACGGGGTGTCGTATATAATACCGTATATAGTATACACAACAAAAGGATCCACCTACATGTCCAATCGTTAGAGGAGGGGATACAATTGCTAAGGAGGCTGTGGTACCGCGCCACGGCATCTAACCTACTAAGCTTACTGCCCTGAAAGACCCTAAGGTTCGAACCACAAACCGACACCCTGTTAGTCTCAAGCCTTACAAGCCGCAAGCTCTCAGACCTTACAAGCGCTTAAGCAACTGGCACTGGCAAAAGCAACTGCAGGATTCCTGAAAGCCTACACTGGACCTTGAGATTCACCTTTAAGTGTCTGGCTCTTAATACTTGGAGGGTCGGGGGACTTAGTAACTGGTTATTTTAGGGACTTATAAGTACCATAACCCCAATTACTGTCCCTTTTAGGGTACTTATAAGTCTACTTACTACCTACTTACTAAGTCCCCCGACCCTCCAAGTAGGGAATGGGGGAATGGATTCCTATGATAGTCCGTTAAGGTCCCCAAAAGTAGTCCCAATAACCCATTCCTTACAAGCTGCCCCCATCCTGTAATAGTGACTATAAGGATTATATAGGATTCTATTAGGGCCCTGTTATATTCCTATTATACCACTATTTCAGGGTGGGGGCAGCTTCTAACCCATTCCCCATTTCCCTACTAAGAACCAGACTGTTGAGGATGTATTAAAAAACACCATAACTAGCTCAGGGGCTGAGTACCCTAGCCCAAAAAAGATTAACCTTTTCAATTATGGTAGGGCTTTATAAACCCGAAAAGGTTAAAGGTTACCTACTCAGCTACTAAGCTAGGGACCTACTTGTCGGGTATCATGGGGAACTGAAGGTTAACCCTTCTTGGTTATATAGGGAAAATATAACAGGGACCATACTACCCAAAACAGGCTAAAGGTTACCTACTCTACTGCTAGGTAGACATATGGGTGGCTGTCAATATTAGGGTCGCTTTTGGGGTACTTATTATAATACGGCACCTAATATTTAGGGTACCACAAAAGGGGGCCATAACTAACCCGTGGTTTTGAGGGTTCCCTTGGCTCTTTAGCTCCTTAGTTAATAGGGATTATCATCATCCCTGGCTCCTTAGCTCCCCCAATATCAATGGTTAGATAATTTTGACAACTACCCATATGGGAGTTTCCGAAATAGGGTACCCTAATATAGTACCCCAAATAGTAGGATCCTTACTATAAGGACCCCAAAATAAGGTACCCCTAATTTTCGGAAACTCCCATATCGGTTTTCTAGGCCCAAGGAAGGGTTTAGGGTGTCCCTCGGCAGACTACTTCGGCCCTCGCTGGGCCCAGCCTGGGATCGATTCCGAATTCCGGCGCTTTCCTTAGTTGCCCATTTTTGTTTGGTAGGGTTTTTGTTTTTGTTTAGTAGGGTTTTTGTTTTTGTTTAGTAGGGTTTTTGTTTTCGTTGGTAGGGTTTTTGTGTTTTTGTTTTATAGGTTTTTGTTTTTTAGGAGAGTTCTTGTTTTTTAGTAGGGTTTTTGTTTCTTTTTGGTAGGGTTTTTGTTTCCTTTGTTGGGTTTTTGTGTTTGTTTTTATTGTTTTTGTTTAGTAGGGTTTTTGTTTTTTGTAGCATTTAGGATTTATGTAGGGTGTAGGGTGTAGGCGCAGGGTTCAAAAAGGGATTCCTTAGCTAACCACAAGGTTTTTGTCAAGAGTTCCATGTAGATTTCAGAGTCGTAGTGTTGGGATCTACGGGGTTCTTATCGGGGTTCAGGACCGTTTCATGGGTCTCGGGTTAGGGGCTTTAGAACCCTAAACTTGCACTCTGAACCCACAACCCTATAGAACCAAGGTTTACATTCCGAAATCCTTTTTTGAAACAGCCTTCATGAAATCTACATCCTACATCTTGTAAGCTTAAGTTTAAGCTTAAGTCTTACCCCCCGAATACTACAGCCTAAACTGCGCCTAAACGGTATACCTTAAGGTTCCAGTCCCGAGCTGTCAACACTGGACCCTTGAAGCCCCAAAAGTATCACTGGTTGGAATAGAAAGTCTAAGACAAGTTTTCAAGATAGGCGGACAGCGATTAGCGATGCACGTTAAGCAACGCCAAGAAGGGAAAACCCAAGATAGCAGTTCTATAAGCACCCCTCACCGCAAAACCTTAAACACCCAAACCCTGTAAAGCCCTAAGCCCCAAACCCGAAACCTCTTTCAGAGCTGTTGAACCAACCGTTTAGAAGAACCCATCAACACAAGAACCCATTTAAAGTAACCCTCTATACCCCAAACCCGAAACCCCTACACCCCTAAACCCTGATCAAACCGTAAACCCCTGAACCCCTGAACCCTAAATCCTCTAAAGCCTAAACCAAGCCTCCGACCGGCCAGTGCTTTTGACAGGCCCGCGGCGCCCTCGCATCCAGGCTTCACAGTAGTGGCCTTTACCTGCTCAAGGCTTTGAGGGCAGTAGGGTTTACCTCAACCCTAAATAGTTAAGGACTTACATAAAGAAGTCACAAAAGGTAACCCGAAAAGATAGGTTCTTCAGGGTCCAGGTAGGGTTTAGGCTTTATAGGGCTGCAGGATTTGGAGAAGTTGTTCGTTTTACAGTCTAATATAGGAACCTGATTAAGAAACCCCGGGCCTATAACCCCAAAACAGTAGTAAGATCAAAAACCCAAGGATTCTTAATCAGGTTCGTCCTTAGGACCCTAGGCTTTGACGGGCTTGGCGGCTTCGGCGCTTCAGATTCTAAGACTGTTGTGTCTCTTGGTCATCAGTTTGTGCGCTTGCCTAGCTAGCCGGGTTTCCATACCTACTTGTCGGGTCGGGTATCATGGGGAACTAAAGGTTAACCTTTTTAGTTATATAGGGATTATATTTTGAAGGGTTCCTATTATGCTTAACACTAGCCCCCTTTCCGGTGCACGCCTGATGGCTGGGAGCTGGTGCGGGAATCAAGCAAACATGTTCGGGGGGCCTCGTTATGCTTAACACTGTCCCCCTCCCAGCGCTGAAGTCCTGAACCACGGGTTCATGTCCCCCCACCCTGCCCTGGCCCGTTTCGCTTCGCCCCGCCCCGCCCCGCCCCCCGCCCGCCCCGCCCCGCCCCGCCCCGCCCCGCCCTGCCCCACCCCGCCCCGCCCCGCCGGTGGATTGTCCTGGGACCAAATCGTTGACAGTGGGTTCGCCCAAAAAAACCCAGAATTTGACACCAGGGGCTGCCCCAGATTTGGACCCAGATCCTAAAAACTTATGTTAAGCATAAACGGCATTCCCAGGAACCCGGCACCGCAGAATGCCGGCAATTCCTTACATTTTTGCTTTGAAAGTCTAGCAATGCAAGGAATCACAGCTGCACCACATTTTTGAGAAACTCTTCTGTGCACAGCGTCCTTCGCGCTCAGGTACTTTAGGTGCTTGCAACAACCCAAGGACCGGACACTGTGCCAGCGGCAGTGTGAGCTGCCGAGCAGCTGGCTAATGGCTCGCTGGATGCATTGTCTGCTTGGATTCCTCTTGGTGCCTGTGACAAGCTCAAAGACGGCCCGGGCCACACTGTCTTGGTGGTGTGCCTGACAACTGCGGCAGAGTTATGCAAAGAACATGTCTGCATGGTGTTGTTGCTTCTGCATCCTCTCTTGTGCAAGTCGTTCCCCAGCCTTTTATCATTGAACCTGAACACACGCCGCTTTCAAGACTCCGTGACCCATTGCACACCACGCTGCATGGCAGGGTCAACTCGCAATCCCGCTCTCATCTTCGCCCTTTGGCTAATTCGGCCTCTAACACCATCCTCACACACCCACCCTCCACCCTTCCCACTTCCACCATGCCCTAAACTCCAGTTGAGTGTGACCGTTTGAGTCTGACCACATAAGACGAAGCAACCAAGAACGCATGACATAGGAGTCTGAACGCTGAAGCCTGACCACAGAAGACGAAACAAACAGAATGCTTGAGTTTGACCACATAAGATGAAAAAACAATAATTGCCCAGGAGAGAGGAGTGTGACGTTTTGAGTCTGACCACTTAAGACGAAACAAACAAAAACCCAGGACACAGGGTTTGACCGCTTGAGTCTCACCACATAATGACGAAACAAGCAAGAACCCAGGACACATCAGTGTGACCATGTGAGTCTGACCCCAGAAGACGAAACAAACAAAACGTTTGAGTCTGAACACATAAGAAGTAACAAACAAGAACCCGGAACTCAGGAGTGCAACCGCTTGAGTCTGACCATAGAAGACCAAACAAACAAGAACCCAGGACACAGGAGTGTGACCGCTTGAGTCTGACTACATGAGACGAAACAAACAAGAACCCGGGACAAAGGAGTGTCACCGCTTGAGGCGACATCCCGCACGGTGCAACGCTCGGCTTGCTTACGCCTCGGCGGATGCCGACATCAGCAAACTCACTTCCCCAGAACCATCTGAGGTGCCCACCAGTCTGCTTTGAGGGCAGCCTTCTCGACCTCAACCAAAAATGCTCGGGCCAAACAATGGGCACGTAAACCAAAATTGCGGCGATTGCGGCGGACGGCGGACATACGCAAAGGTTAACAAAATACCACGAGAAGTACTGCTGGATCAGATTTGTCTAAGGCAAGCCGCTTGCCAGCAGGTCTTTAACTAAAAGTAACCACAGGCACACCAATTCTGAAAGAGAGAGAGAGAGAGAGAGAGAGAGAGAGAGAGAGAGAGAGAGAGAGAGAGAGAGAGAGAGAGAGAGAGAGAGAGAGAGAGAGAGAGAGAGACCAGAGAGAAAGAGAGAGCGGCTTCGTGATGGGAACAGAATACGGCCATCAAAAGAAGTCCATTCAAGTTCTTTTCGGCTTTGAATGGGTAGCTTCATCAAACTAGCGCCGAAGTTTAGCTCGAGCAAGTGATGCGGGCGGGCGACATTGTCCAGTCCAAGTGGGGATATGATTGACCAGCAGAGCTCCGAGGCTATGAGGAGTCTATGAAGCATCATCCGGGGACCACACCAATCGCTGGGGCCTCTTAACCTTGCCAGCGTAGATGTCGATGCCTGAGGTTGTGAAATGCACGTCAGGCCAGAGCTCCCGCGCTATGCACTGGGCACCCGGCGCATCAAGTCACCAGGAAGACGGGACTGGAGCACGACGGCGAAGTGGCGCAGGCGGAGCTGTGCAAAGGCAGCTTGCCAAAGCAGCGTCCCCATGCTAATTGGCGGTAGCTCCACCACCTGTCAAACAGCTGGCGTGCTCCCACGCGCAAAGCAATTGCAACGCCTGCAAAAATTTTGAAAAGACATGGCAAGTTTGCCAGCAAGGGCCATGAGCCTAGGAAAGCCATCCTTGATGCAAGCTGAGGTCACTGAGGTGTTTACAGAAAATAGCCAAGTTGGTAGGTCTAGAAGCGGCTTCCACCATCCTGAACTATCGTGTTCTAAGAGCATATCTCATGTGAAACCGATATAGCCGGTAGCCCCTAGAAGAATCGCTTGTGAGGCCGATTCATCGGTAGGTGCCATGCGACGAAGCAACTACTGGGCAAAATGGTGCTTGATGAGAAGCAATGTGGCCCAAGCCTCCGTAACCATGCTGAAGGATCGACTGCTATCTCGAAAACAAGCTTCCATGGAGGGAAGTTGTGAGTGGGTCGACAGAGGGTCAAGAGCCAGAGCAAAGGTAAAGTGTACTGTGGAGAAGGTTGGCACGTGCCTGCAAGGCTAGACTAGCTAGCATCGACTGAAGAGCTCAGACTCTTCGGCTGGGGTTCAGCTTAGTTTGGCTTGGGCTGGTACCTGGCCAGCCTCCTGGCAAGCCCAAAACCCTTGGACACACTTGTTGAGAAGCTGTCGACCTCTGCAAGCTACAGTTCTAACCAGGACATGAAAAATTCTGCGCGGCAACCTTCGGAACGGCCGGGCAATTGCTCTGAGGCAGTGCTCCTTCTGTGATGAGGGCCTCTTGGGTCAGATGACCCAAAAAGTATTTTTGAAGTCCATCGCTCCCTATAGGCATGTCAACCCCAGGCCTGGTGCTCGGTCAGCTCTTGTGCGACGGTTTGCAGTGTGTCATTGAGCTTCTGGTCGTCTCGCGTTGCCTGCCCGAGACTCTCAGCAAACGGAAAGTCGCATGGCGTTTCTTCCCTTAGGCTCCTGCAATGTAGTAGGCAGCATCATAAAAGCCTGCGCTCTGAAACAGCCTGGCATACGCGATGCAATGTGAACTTCGCGCTCCAGCCCGATGTGCCTCTCAAAACACATGCATGCTGGCCTCAAATGGCCGTTTGTCGCCAGGACGGACATATCTTTACGTTTAGACTTCTGTTCCAGGTCCTGGCAATCAATCACTCTCCACGGAGCGCTTGAAGTGCTCTGTGACCTGGGTTTCAGTCAACAAACTCTGCCGGATTTTTACAAAAACGCAGAGGGTCTTCTTTCGAGTTCAGCATTTCATCGGCTTGGGTATGTCCCGTGGCTCTTGATGGCAGGAACGGAGTGACATGCAACCCAACTCAGACAAGATTCCATGTGCAGCGGAAAAGGTGGCGAAGATGTGTCAGCCTGAACAGGCCACTGGGATCCACTGGGTATCGGAAAAACAACTATGCACGGCTGCACCCGTGACAAAAGTTGCATTCAACGGGCAACAGGGGCAACTGTCCAATATCAAAAGCTACACACTGGCCTGCAGATCCTGCCTCTTGAGATCTGACGCAGAAAGGCAGTCGACTTGGCCAAGCTCGCCAGTCTCCACTGACCTCAACGACTCAAAGACTCAAAGATCTGCCCGCTGTGTTCCTGAGAAGCTTTGCAGTTTATAGGGCCACAGCAACTTGCCAAGCCATTCCGCAGTCTTGTAGGCCCTGGGGGGGAAACTTCGGAACTGGAGCAACTAAAGCCATGTTGTTTGCAACCAGCGGTAACTGGATCAAGCGCGAGCCTAGCTGTTCATTTGCATGCTGCGTCAAGAAGGCGTCCTAGAACTTGGAATGACCAAACAAAACTCAAGATGACGCTATACTGACACTATTGTGTTTTCACGTCTGTGCACTCTCTACACACTCGACACATGTTTGCACGTAGTAATACGTAGTATGTGGCCTAGGGGTTTATAGGGTGTCTACAAAGCTATCAGGGTAATGTCCTCTTGGGTGGTGCTTCGACGGTTTTCTTGAGGTTTGGCAAAGGTTTCTGCAAATTGTATAGTCTCGGCACTCAGCAGTATGTATATCCGTCGCTGTAATATCCGGGGAGGGCACTTCTTTTGTGTAGTTCTGAGTGAGGCGCTTCTGCATCTGTAAGAGAGTTTTCATCCCTATTCCCTGCGCGACCCCGCTGCACTTTCCTTTAGACTTTAGCAGGCTTCCAGGTGAAAAGAGACTATGGGATGATTTTCCAATTGAGCTTGACGGTATGTCCCGGAAATTTGCTGTTGTTGTTTTGTGAAGTTCGCAGGCTTGCGAGTGCTGTTCTTCAAAGAGCAGAACTAAACAGACCCACCCCGAACGGGGTCTACAAGGTCCTTCTTGCTGATGTTGCAGAAAGCCCCGTAGAACAACAACTCCGGCTTCGGGAGTGTAAGAAAAGCAGAGCATCGAATGACATTTCTGTTACAACAACTCCGAAATCAACGAAAAAGTGCTCTTCCGGGCTCATACAAACTTTGTTTCAAGCTTAGACACCCAGACGACATGTGGAGCCCGTCTTAGCCAAGTTTGAACAGTACCTTTCTTGGTTCGTATCCCCATGGCATCTCAGAACAGAAGTTGACACCGGGCGACAGAAGGTCGCAAACCAAGTGCGGAGTGTGCAAAGTGTACAGATATGCTTTTCTTGCAAGTTTTTGTACATTCCAAGACACGTTCTTGTCGAAACATGACAGACTAAGCTCCCACCTGCCCAAAATGCCCAAAACTAACACACTTGAGAACATGAAGAACATGTCTTGCAAGCAGTCACCAAAGCGACTGAGCCTATGACTTGAAGGCTTCCAGCTCCTTCTGGCCTTCTGCACGCAGCAGATCGTTGCACACCCTCAGAGCGACCTCAGGAGCATTCCAGACGGGTGTTCATGTGATCAGCGAACCCTCGCTCCCTGAGCTGCCAACAAACGCTAGGTCCACCTCTGCAAGCCCTTTCTTCATGATGCTGACCTCCTTGACCTCCTCCTGCGTCCTGAGCTGGACGAAGCACATTCCCAATCACATGGGCTTGGGGAGAAGGGTGCAGAGCTTGGTTCATCATGCCTAAAGAACAAGACCAGTGCATGTCAGTGCACTTCAAAGTGCGGGAGGAGGAAGTCCTCTTTTGTAATTAAGGGTGATAAAACCGCCTTTAACACAGTACTGGTAACGCAGCTAGGCACTTGTCACGATTCATGCCGCATTTAAGATGGCATGAGCCTGAATCATGTACTTGCAACAGTACAGCGTAAGCAAGTTGCTCGCGACAACCGCCGCGAATACGATGCACTAGTTCAAGGCATGACATACCCGCAAATACAAACCATGTGACCTAACCCCCTACCCCCCGGCTGCTATGCCCTTAGCCAAAGCTCTCATCGTTCTGCAAGAAGACTCGCCAGCGACTGGATTTGGCGAGGGCTTTTGGCCTGGACAGCGGCAGAAAGAAGACATCGTGACGTCCAACGGTCCAATGGGCACCGCCTTAGGTTTGCCAGCTTTGCGCGCTGCTGCCTAGCCGTGGCTGCCACACACGAAGCCCATGTTTAATTACCTGGTGCATTCTGCCTTGGCCTTCTTGGGGTGTAATACAGCGTCGCACCTGAGCCAAGGCTTCAATTGTCTTGCCCCCAAACGCCAAGTATGAAGGGAAAGCTCGGCCGCTCGCGGAGGGGTGCTTTGTTGAACTTCTTCTGCACCCCCCGTGCCATCTTGGTAGGCGGGCAACTTTGTGGACCGTGACTGGCTACCGTGGCATGCTTTGCTTGCCAGCAGAGCGGCAATTGTGCTGCATCCAGGTTTATTTACATGTGCTCTCCCCTTTGGAGAAACCTCTGGTCCTTTGGCTGCTTTCGTCGAGGTATATGTTTTTGTTGAGATGGCAGAATGTCTGCACGGGCATTGGGCCTGGTGTTTGCAGAGTTGCTTTAACTCGAAAACTCCGGACATTTTTTATGATTTCGCAAGCATGGTCAATTTTCGCACGAGCCATTTAAAAGCCATCCCCGCATCTTGCTCTTATGAGTTCCCGGTGCATCTTTGTTTGTCCTTCATTTGCTTTTTGCTTGTTTGGGCTGCATTGCTGCCCCCCAAATGCTCCAGACAGCGCGCACTTCCGCACTACTTCCGCTGCGCCGGCGACCCTGGAGACAGCAGTTTCGCTCTGGTTTCGCATGTGAAGAGCATTCGACAGCCGGCACAACCATCCAAAAAGCAGATTGCCAAGTGCGCGCAAGGAATCTTGCATTCTCTTTGCATGAGCTGTCGGCTTGGAGCCAATATAAACCCCAAGAGTCTGAAGGGAATGGACTGCATCCAGCTACAGCATGGTACAGGCAGCGGTGCTCGATTCAAACGTCTGCCGCTACGAATGTATTCCCAAGGCCTTCGGAAGTTCTGATCTCCAAGTGTGCCTTCCTCTCAGTTTGCTGGAGCGCAGGGTGAAGCTCAGGCAGCTGGGGGCTTGGCTCCCTTGGGCATGGGTGCCTGCCTGGGTGCCTCAGCACGCGTTGCACATATACAAACTGCACCCAGCCGTGCCCAAAAAGCTCAGAGCTCGACCATGCTTCAATATTCGACCTCAGGTATGTGGAAAGGGTGATACATGGTGATACTGGAAAGCTCAACATTGTGAGATCTTTAGACTAGAACATGCAATTCCAACAATGCGGAGTGTACACGGAGCTTCATTGCGGCGGTATCCTGGCTTTGCGACACTTCCAACCGCCTACGACTTGAAACCGGGCTACGCAAGCGCCTGAACCTTTCTTGCACATCGCATCTGCGCACATGCACCAAAATCCCATGGCCCATGACTCAGTTCCCGGCAGATGCGAGAGAACAAAACTGGCACAGAAGGAAGCGCTAGAGAGCACCAGAAGCTGCAGCACAGAATCTTGGCACGCCGAAGGGCTCCTGCACCTGCAGATGACACCTGCTAAGAGACCCCTGTGCTCGGCAACTTTTTGGGCGTGTCAAAGCAGCATCCCGTATGCGTTGCTCCTGGATCTCAGCTTCGCCACTTCGGCCTGTGCAAGGGACATCCAACTGGCACAGGTGGACACCAAAGTGGGTGAGGCAACTGGGATGCATTCAAGGATGTGCTGACTTGAGCTTTGTCGGCTTGAATTTCTAAAAGCCCGGGTGCTGTTAAGCTCATTCTAAGCCCAGTACGAACCTGGATGACTTGAAAAGCTTGTTGCTCTCCCACAGGAGATGAAGTGGCATGGTGCTGAAGCCAGGGGCCCAGCGGCTAATTTACTCAAAGTTGGCAACTCCGGACAATCTGCATCGAACATTGCAAAGGACACCCTTCGGAACTTGGCCGGTGCCATCCGGTGCCGGTATATGGCTGCTTGGTGATGTCCAAAGGCAAGCCTGAGCCCTGAGCCCCAAACCCGGAACCCTAAACTTAAATCCAAAACCTATGCTTCAAAAGCAAAAAGCTCCTTTCAAGCGAAGTTCAAGCGAAGGTTCATCTGACCTGCATCTCAATGCCACTTCGAAAGTCAATGCATGAAAAGTAGAGTGGTGTAGCGGCTAATTACTTGGCACACTGAGAATCTGCAACCCTAAACCCCAAAACAAGTCATCTCCATTCATCTCCTTTGCAAGGACTCGGGGATCCTATGCCTCGGACTATGTAGCCCGTGCAACTTCCATGGCCAGGCTTTCTGCGGGTGCTTCCTCACCTCCTGCTGTGGCCCCTGCCGAAAAGTGTCCATCAGTTCGACATCCAGCCGGAATTGTGCGAACCTTTAGAGAGATCACTTGGATCAGACGCTCAACAAAGCCCAGCCACCGTGGAATACACCAAGAAGCTGAGTGCAATGCTCCCTGTGCAGTCGGGACCGGCAAGGCCAAAGAAGCTCGTGGCAGACCTGCACCTCGAAAGGAATCCCGGCCTGAGCTGTCAAGGTGCCCCGGCAAGCCAACGTCTACGTGGCGTAGTATGCTTCCATGCAAGCTTTTCTTTATTTGGCCCTTTCTTCCTTTCTTCCTTTCTTCTTTTCTGCCTTTCTGTCTTTCGTTTCTCTTATATTTTCCCCCTTCTCTCTTTCACTCTATGAACTTAAGTCTGATTTCGATTGATGTTTCTCAAGTTTTTGTTGATAGACATCCCGTCTGAGTCGCAGACTGCCAGCCCCTCTGTCCAGACCATGACGAGGAGGACGTCTCCCCAGCCGTAAGAGCTCCTTGAAACTCGGAGCTGCATTGGAACCAGGAAACTTGGAGTAACATGCTCAGCTCCAGGCTGCCGCAGGCTGTCTGGACCCCAGCGGTTTTTCACCCCAACAAGCTGCTCTTGTCTGCAAAGAAACAAGAATCGCTTTGGCATGCTTTGTTTTGAAGTTTCCAAATCTGGCCAAATCCAAAACGCACATCGGTGACGTCTATGTGCGTTTTGCTCTTGTCTGCAAACAAACAAGAATTACTTTGGTATGGTTTGGTTTTGAAGTCTTCAAATCTAGCCAAATCCAAAACGCACATCGGTGGCGTCTAGGTGCGTTTTGCTCTTGTCTGCAAAGGGGCAAGAAGTTTTCAAATCTGGCCAAATCCAAAACGCACATCGGTGACGCCTATGTGCGTTTTGCTCTTGTCTGCAAAGAAACAATTGCTTTGGTATGGTTTGGTTTTGAAGTGTCCAAATCTGGCCAAATCCAAAACGCACATCAGTGACGTCTATGTGCATTTCGCTCTTGTCTGCAAAGAAACAAGAATTTCTTTGGTTTTGTTTGGTTTTGAAGTTTTCTAATCTGGCCAAATCCAAAACGCACATCGGTGACGTCTATGTGCGTTTTGCTCTTGTTGCGAAGAAACAAGAATTGCTTTGCTTTTATTTATTTAAACCTGGCCAAATCCAAAAACGCACATCGGTGACGTCTATGTGCGTTTTGTTCTTGTCTGCAAAGAAACAATTGCTTTGGTATGGTTTGGTTTTAAGTTTTAAAAATCTGGCCAAATCCAAAACGCACGTCGGTGACTTCCATGGGCGTTTTGCTTTTGTCTGCAGAGAAACAAGAATTACTTTGGTATGGTTTTGTCTCGATTTCTTCAAATCTGGCCAAATCCGAAACACACATCGGTGACGTCTATGTGCGTTTTGCTCTTGTCTGCAAAGAAACAAGAATTTCTTTGGTTTTGTTTGGTTTTGAAGCTTTCAAATCTGGCCAAATCCAAAACGCACATCG
The DNA here is from genome assembly GCA_905221615.1 of Symbiodinium sp. CCMP2592. NCBI lineage: Eukaryota > Dinophyceae > Suessiales > Symbiodiniaceae > Symbiodinium > Symbiodinium sp. CCMP2592. The sequence goes on from CAJNDT010003235.1 coordinate 336,423, forward strand.
GTGACGTCTATGTGCGTTTTGCTCTTGTCTGCAAAGAAACAATTGCTTTGGTATGCTTTGGTTTTGAAGTGTCCAAATCTGGCCAAATCCAAAAACGCACATCGGTGACGTCTATGTGCGTTTTGCTCTGGTCTGCAAAAGAAACAATAATTGCTTTGGTTTGGAAGTTTTCAAATCTGGCCAAATCCAAAACGCACATCGGTGACGTCTATGTGCGTTTTGCTCTTGTCTGCAAAGAACAAGAATTGCTTTGGTTTTGAAGCATTCAAATCTGGCCAAATCCAAAACGCACATCGGTGACGTCTATGTGCGTTTTGCTCTTGTCTGCAAAGAAACAAGAATTTCTTTGGTTTTGTTTAGTTTTGAAGTTTCAAATCTGGCCAAATCCAAAACGCACATCGGTGACGTCTATGTGTGTTTTGATCTTGTTGGAAAGAAACAAGAATTGCTTTGCTTTTGAAGTCTTTAACCTGGCCAAATCCAAAACGCACATAGAAGACGCACATCGGTGATTTCTATGTGCCTTTTGCTCTTGTCTGCAGAGAAACAAGAATTACTTTGCTATGGTTTGGTGTTGAAGTCTTCAAATCTGGCCAAATCCAAAACGCACGCCGGTGACTTCGATCTGCGTTTTCCTCTTGTCTGAGAAGAAACAAGAATTGCTTTGGTATGGTTTGTTTTTGAAGTGTCCAAATCTGCCAAAACGCACATCGGTGACGTCTATGTGCGTTTTGCTCTTGTCTGCAAAGCAACGAAAATTGGTTTTGTATGGTTCGTTTTGAAGTTTTCAAATCTGGCCAAATCCAAAACGCACATCGGTGACGTCTATGTGCGTTTTGCTCTGGTCTGCAAAGGAGCAAGAAGTCTTCAAATCTGGCCAAATCCAAAACGCACATCGGTGACGTCTATGTGCGTTTTGCTCTTGTCTGCAAAGAAACAAACATTGGTTTGGTATGGTTTGGTTTTGAAGTGTCCAAATCTGGCCAAATCCAAAACGCACATCGGTGACGTCTGTGTGCGTTTTGCTTTTGTCTGCAAAGAAACAAACATTGGTTTGGTATGGTTTGGTTTTGAAGTGTCCAAATCTGGCCAAATCCAAAACGCACATCGGTGGCGTCTATGTGCGTTTTGCTCTTGTCTGCAAAGAAACAAGAATCGCTTTGGTATGGTTTGGTTTTGAAGTTTTCGAATCTGGCCGAATCCAAAACGCACATCAGTGACGTCTATGTGCGTTTTGCTCTTGTCTGCAAAGAAACAAGAATCGCTTTGGCATGGTTTGGTATTGAAGTTTTCGAATCTGGCCGAACCCAAAACGCACATCAGTGAAGTCTATATGCGTTTTGCTCTTGTCTGCAAAGAAACAAGAATTGTTTTGGTTTTGAAGTTTTCTAAACTGGCCAAATCCAAAACGCACATCGGTGACGTCTATATGTCCGGATTCTTGGAAACAGACTCCGGAATCACAAACAGACTCCGGAACACTAATTAAGCGTCTACATGTTGGGCATCTCCTTGCCGGCATGGAGGGGCCTTGTTTTTTTGGGAGGGGCTTTGGGTTTTTCGTGTGTTGGCTGGGTGGGGCGGAAAGTGGGTCCGTGCATCTGTGGCAAAAAACAACTGATTGTGTTTCGTGTGCGTTGGAAAAGTCAAAGCCGGCACCAGACAAACAAAAATACAATACAAATTCATTGGCCAGATGTTACAAAATCAAAAGTTAAGGTCGTTTCGATGAATTTCACTTTGGGCAAAAGATTAAACCTGAGCCTGCAATCGCATATATTTCTTCTCTACTATCATATGAGTACCCCAGCATCGCTGCATCAGGAGCGCAGCGCAGCATCGGCATCCACCACCAAAACCATCCAAAACCCCGAGCCTTAAACCGTAACCCATAAACCAAGCCTTAAGCCTAAAACACCCGAGCCGTAGAGACCCCGGGCCCTAGACCATAATCCATAAACCTGAACCCAATAAGGCTTAGGAGTTGGAAGTAAGCAGTAAAGTTGGTGCTGCAAAAGTACCACTTAAGGTGCTGACGAAGTACCTGTGCTAAGATAGGTTCTAGCCGCCTTAATCGATTTAAGTTAGATTTAGGGAGAGCTTTAAGGTTTAGGCATAGGTTTGCTAAACTTAGGATAAGCGGTGCTGCGTAAGTACCGTGTGGGTGCTGCAAAAGTACCCAAAAACTAGGCATGCGCGCTTCTCGCCGCCGTGGAAGGTATGTCGATAGGACGTCGAGCAGAGAAGAAGGCAAAAGTACAAAAAACACTGGCAGACACTCACAACCCTAAACCCTAAACCCTAAACCCTAAACCCTAAACCCAAAAAGGTTAAAGGCTAAAGGTTCCCTACTCGACTACTAGGCATAGAAGCCCAGCCACCCGTGTTTGCGGTTTCGGGGTTGAGGAGCTTCGAGTTGGATTGGGGTTTATCGCTCAGAGCACGGGGCGCTACTGTCCCAGTATTTCCGAATATCCGCAAGCCTAGACTTGGCCTTACAGTAGAAGCCCAAAAGTTGGAAACGCAATAGCCTTAATCCTGAAGAGCAATGTATGGGGCATCCCAGCACTATTTGGCCTTAATCCGGTTTCCAACTTTATGGTGTTTACTGTAGAAAAGATTAGGGTTTAGGGTTTACTGAAGGCCTGGCTTCCCCGAGACAAGGACCCTTGGACGAAACAACTACTGCCCTTATCTGCCTATTTGGCAGCCTATCTATGTGCCTACGTATCTGCGTACATGTACATACAAACATACGCGCACACACACACACACACACGTGCATGCATGCATGCTCACACATGTCTACATACATGCATGCATGCATAGATGTCTACATACATACGAACCCCTACATATTGTAATGCAAGCATATCCCATTTGGACAAGCATGGTCACTTCGAGTGATGTTTCGCTATTCGTATGACTATACAGTGTATACATGTACATGTGCAAATAAGAGTAGCAGGACGCCAGCAACAAAAACAAACTGTAGTTGTTTATGCACATGGATATTTACATTAACACAGCAGTGTGCAAACACGTACACAAGATACTGACACACACACACACGAGTATATAAACATACAAACGCATTCATATCCACGTAATCTGCAACTACATTAACTACATACGCAAACTGCAACTGATTAAGCCGAAAATCGGTCGCATGTGACACACACACACACGCACATTATACATAAACATACATATATACACACCCGGCGAACATACCGATCCATATAATGCTGTAGGATCTGATGTGTGGCTAATGCCTGAACAGGCTAGACATAAAGAGATAAATGCCTGAAGCAGAAAATTGTTCGAACCGAAACCAAGCAAAACCTTGCCTACATCCCGGTAACTCCACACCCTGCAACCTAATCCATACACCGTCCGAAGACGCAAAACCCAAGTACGACCGACCCCTGCAGAGCCCTTCTGAAGCCGCGTAAAACCCAAAAGGGCGCCTGAACTCACCCTAGCTCCCCTGGCAGTCTCGCCCCCGACACCCCCGAACCCCTGAGCCCTAAAAATCTGAACCCCTACACCGCCCTAACCTCCAAAACCTCTGAACCCCTAAACTCCTCAAACCTCCAAGTAACCCCAAACCGACAAGCCTAAACCCTAAACCCTAAAACCCTAAAACCCCTTAAATCACCTAAACCCCAAAACCCTAAAACCCCTTAAATCACCTAAACCCTAAAACCCTAAAACCCCTCAAATCACCTAAACCCTAAAACCCCCAAACCCTCAAATCACCTAAACCCTAAGACCCTAAAACCCCTTAAATCACCTAAACCCTAAGACCCTAAAACCCCTTACATCACCTAAACCCTAAACCCTCTCAAGTCCAAGGCACCAGCAGCCCGTGCTCGCGGACGGAAGCGCGAGCACTGGCCTCGGCCACGGCGCTGGCCGCCAGGGCGTCCGGGCTTCCGGCCTGGTACCCTTACTGTAGGGCTCCTTTAAAGGCTCCTTAAAGGGATCTAGAGGGTTCCTTTAAGGGATCTATATATAGGGTTTAGGGGTTCGGGTGCAGGGCTCCTTTCAAGGGTTTCTTAGAGGGTTCTACAAAGGCTACTAGGAGGTCTAAGGTCCCGACTTGTTCTTTGGGGTTTAAGGGGTTTAGGCGTTAGGGTTTGGGGGTTCAGGATTTAGGGGTTAGGGTTTAGGGGTTCAGGGTTTAGGGCTTAGAGATTCAGGGTTAGGGGTTGGGGTTTAGGGGTTTAGCGGTCGCCGGGGCTAGGGGTTTAGGGTTTAGGGCTCCGGGCTTTGTCCTTACTCTAGGATTCCTTTAAAGGGCTGGTTAGAGCGTTCTACAAAAAGGCACTACAAGGCAAAGGGTCCCGACCTTTTCTTCACTGTATTGTATAATATACCCTGGACCTCGAGGGTCTCAGGGTGTCTGGGGTTCTTCAAGAGGCTAGGGTTTAGGGTTTAGGGTTTAGGAGTTAAGGATCGGCTTCAGGGAGTGGGGTTCCTTTTTAGGTTTCTTGAAGGATCGTATACAAGCTACTACAAGGGTTTAGGTCCCCAGGGCAAGGGTTCGGGGTCTAGGGGGTTACGGGGTTAGGGGCTTAGGGTCTAGGGTCCCGTCTTTTTCTTTCCTGTAGGGGTTCTCCATTAGTCACCGCTTTTTTAATGATTAGAGCTCTGTATTAAACGATAAGGTCAAGGAAGTTCACGCGGAAGGGGAGCACCGAAAGGCTCCAGAAGATGCCTCCGTCCATACTGCTGAAGCGACCAGGGTTGTTGGTCGAGAAAAACACCCTAAACCCTAAACCCTAAACTCTAAACCCTAAACCCTAAACTCTAAACCCTAAACCCTGCCTTAAAGACACCGGAGCCTTGTACGAGCCTCGAGATCCAGGTCGGTTTTCCGCGCCACAACTTCAGCGTCTTGCTCTTGATCTGGAGCGTGACCTCCGAATCTGGGATGCTCAGCACCCTCCTCGCTCTTACCCGCAAGGCCTCCGGGTTGGCAGAAGCAACGTTGAAGTTGGTGGTGAACAGGCTGAAGTCCGGTTCGGCGTGATAGGAACCCAGAAACCTCATCGATCACCACTGTGAATACCCCCTTGCCTGCGATTGCCACCGGGTCCCTGCCAGAACTGCCTATAGTCTCCATTGTAGTTCCTTTTTTGGGAAAACCAAAATCTCTATTATAGGATCCTAACCACAAAACTGGATAACCAAAAAAGGAACTACAATGGAGACTATAGGTGGAATTCTTCGAAGCCCGATCTGGCCACGGTGGGACAGGCGAAGTGCTTGAGGGCATAAACGACGACGGCTGGGCGGAGCTGGTCCTAAATTTATCCCGAATCGATACCTTTTGTAGGGTTTATAAGGCTTACAGGATCTAGGGTTAATCGGGCTAGAGTTCAGGGGTAAAAGAAGCGTTTCCTTTTTTGTAAATACAGCTGCTTCAAGTAACCATGGCAATATTTGCTTGTCTTCTTGGATCGTCAAGAGAGGTTAGGTTTCTAGAAAGTCATGTTTTGGGGTGTCCTGTTCTGCATCGCGTTCGGGTTTGACACAAGCTATGTGTTTTAGGTGCAATGACGACTTTTTCGTGACACCCTAAGCCCTAAACACCTAATCCTAAAGTAGTTCTATATCCCAAGAGTTGCAGCTTGAGGGTGCTATAGGCTCTTGCGAGGGATGAGCAGGCTTTCGGCTTTAGGATGTCACGTGTGTTTAGGGCTTTGGGTTTAAGTTTAGGGCTTAAAGGGTTGCTTTGGGCAAAGTTCTCAAGCCACTCGCTTCAAGTTAGCATCTTGCTACTCTACATCATCCGCTGGAGGCCTTCATGTAAGAATCTTAAGGGCTTCGAATCTGCATTGACATTCTTGTTCGTGCGCCTTCTTGGGGTTCAGGGCTGGAAGGCTCTTGGCGATTCGCGCTTGAGGTGTTTTGGCTTTAGGGTGCATGGCCTTATATGTAAAGCTGATAAGCCGTGATGAATAAGATGATGACGCGAATGAAGAGAAACATGATAGTTCCTCCTGCTAGTTCAAGATGATGTTGGCTGTAATGCTGATGTTGTTAACGATGATGAAGATGAGGAAGAAGATGGTTTATGATTGAGGTGATGACGGTCAGGATACTGCTCATGTTGGTGGGCATACAGCTTCAGGTGCAGACGCTGCATGCAGTCACCTGAACAAAATGGCTCTCCAAACGTCAAGCCCTAAACCCCAACCCTAGCCTTAACCCCAAACCCAAGGCACTACTCCCTAACCCAAACCCACAACCACAAACTGCACAGACCAACAATCAAAACCCTGAAACCAAAGCCCAAGGCCTTGAACCGAAGAAGCCAAAGCGCTAATAAGCCCCTAACCCTACCCAGTTTTTTTGGGGGTTACCTTATACGATTCTATATATGAACCCCAAACAGGAACTACTATGGGGCCTATAAATAGACCCACTACACTTACCGAAGGATGCTCGTCCGCACCTCATAGAGCTTCCGCATAACGGAGAAGTTCCTTAGTTGGGGGAGCTCTGGGGTCCATGGGGGTTTAGGGCTTATAGGGCTTATAGGGCTTATTGGGGGTTTGGGGGTTTAGGGCCAAAGGGATTTCGGGGTTTATTGGGGGGTTTGGGGTTTGGGGGTTTAGGGCTAAAGGGATTTAGGTGGGATGTTGGGGTTTAAGGGAGTTTAGGGGTTTAGGGCTAACCCTAAGGCCCTAAGGCTCGAAATAGCCCAAAGGCCTTGTAGGGGAAATTAAAAAAAGATCCCAAAGGACAACCCAGTTAAGTCTAAAATCTGCAAACCCGAGACCTGCTGACATCCTGTGTCCGCACTGGTTGTAGGCTGTCATTACAAGAAGCCTACTATTCAGAGTGAATTGAATAGACCTTCTCTCAAGGATCTTTCCATCTTGCGGTCTACACTTTAAACTAACAGAGCTTGCTTGAAACATTAGCTCAGACGGGCTTTGGTTTTTGGGGCCTCGAGGGTCATGAACGGATGTGTGTGTGTGTGTGTGTGTGCGTGTGTGTGTGTGTGTGTGTGTACGCGTGCATGTGTGTGCGCGCGCGTGTGCGCGTGCGCGTGTGTTTGCTTGTGCTTGTGCTTGTGCTTGTGCTTGTGCTTGTGCTTGTGCTTGTGCTTGTGCTTGTGCTTGTGCTTGTGCTTGTGCTTGTGCTTGTGCTTGTGCTTGTGCTTGTGCTTGTGCTTGTGCTTGTGCTTGTGCTTGTGCTTGTGCTTGTGCTTGTGTGTGTGTGTCTGTGTCGGTGTGTTTCGTTGTCTTTCGGGGCTCCGTGGCCTAGGGCGATGTAAGAAGTTAAGAACACGGTTACAAGCAAAAGCCCATCACGGAATTGAAGAGAATCACAGAACATTGCTTCCAGTCCACCACAGCAAAAAAGGGAGCTATGAAACCCCGCATCGTCCAGGTTTTATGGGGACCCTCACAGCTCCGTGTCTCCAAGCTTCCCGATGTAGGGCACACCGGGAAAGAAGTCCAGGACTGGGAAGCCAAACAGCTTGAGGAAGTCGTCGTGAAGCTCCTGCGCGGCGGAAGAATGTCGACAAGGGCCATGGCGGCGCAATGCTACCAAGTACTACGATTAATTGTACAAAAGCTTCATGTCGAACTGCGTAAGTTTCGGGCGCCTTCACTTCGAGACTTCGGTACAAGTGTTTTCGTAAACCCGACAAGCCGAAACGAGTGATCTATGCGTTCCGACACGTAACCGACCCTGTGAACCCTCAAACCCAATGCCCCTCTGAACCCTCAAACCCAATGCCCGAATTTTCTGGGTGGTAAGGCCCCGCTAAACAACCTCAAAAGCTCACACAGGAAGACTCTACGTATGCCAAAGCCTACGGGGGTTTCTATAAGGTTCTCTCTATAGGGACTAGGATACCCAGTAACCTAAGAAAAAAGGCCTCTCTTTTTGGTATTGGGTAACTTTATAAGGAACCTAGGACTACAAAAAGGGAGAAGGGTACTACTGGGCATCCTAGGGATGTCTGGACTGGGGTTCCAAGGAAAAGGAACTGTGATCTGGGCTTGCAAGGCTCAGACTCATTGGCAGTATTCTTTCTTGGGGCCCGGACCCTAATATAGTACCCTAAATAGTAGGGTCCTTATTATGAGGACCCCACATAAGGTACCCCTATATAATTTCGGAAACTCCCTAAAAGAATCCCCATTATAGAACCCTTACAGATCCCTTTAAGGACCCCAAATAAGATACCCCTAATTTCGGAAACTCCCAAATCGAGAAATCGAAAAGCTCCTGCGTCCACAGGCCCACGGGGAAGGAGGTCGCTGCCTCGAGGTTTTAATGAGGTTTTAGGGAGTTTTAAGGACGTTTTAGGGTTTAGGGTTTAGGGGTTTAGGGTTTAGGGAGTTTTAAGACCTGCCTGGTCATGCAAAACCCTACAGTTTCACTTTTTTTGGTGTTAGACCCTTTAATTCAGGGGTCGTAACCTACGTATACTATTTTGTAGGGTTCGGGGATACAGGTAGCGTTTAAGGTTATAGGCTTGATTCAGCACCGTTTTTGACTTGTGCTACAGGTTTTATAGCTGACTGGCCGAGTATCCTGGGGGAACTAAAGGTTAACCTGGGGGCTTATCAGACTCTACTACTAGGGTAGAGTTCTCACGGTAGCGTTGTTTGGAACTTAGAAAGTAGTCAGAAGGGTCTCAGCGTAAAGCTAAGACCGGAGTTTAGACTTTACGGCCTCAGCGGGGTTTAGTTTAGAAGCCTTGCAGGCATCACAAACTAGACGTCGATGTCAACTCCCCCAAATTAATGTAATTAGTGCTCCTTCTTGAACAATAAGGGAAAACTACCCCAAATCCATTCCTCGCAAATGGCTTACGTCGACCCCAGCTTGATCAGGCCCACGTGGTGTTGTGAAGCAGAGTCTCTGATGCTGGGAGCGTGACAAACTTGGACACCTGTTCCAGAGCTTCCATGGCTTCTGTATCCTTGGGCACAGGAAGACCATGCCACAGCACACCGACCAGATTTGCATCACCATATGCGTCTCACATGGGTTGTGGCCATGAGTGGCCCTTGCACATTGCACATGGGAGTTTCTGAAAATTAGGGGTACCTTATTTTGGGGTCCTTATATTGAGGATCCTACTATTTGGGGTACTATGTTAGGGTCCCTATTTTCGGAAACTCCCACATTGAGCTGGCATTGGCTTGGCCCTCATCGAGCTCCAGTCAAGATTATGTGAAAGAGGTACGTCGAATACCATGTTTTATGGCTATGGTCATCTAGCAGGAACCATGTACTTTTAGTTTTCTTACTATACTCGACAGATAATTATAACCGAAATCATGGACATATAAGGACATACTCGACGTGCTCAGACTTCAATGTTACTGTTTAGGGGTCTGGCGTCTGGGTGCGTCAGGGTAGAGTCAAGGGCCCGGGTCAACTGCTAAACCATTGGAACTCGGCCACCCTACCAAAAATACAAGCCCGCACTAACAAACAAACGCGCACACCCTGAACCTGAAATCCCAAATCTCTAAGCTTTCCACGCCTGCATGTCCAAGTTACCGAACCCATACACCAACGAATCGCACATTTTGAATCTACTGAGCCAGGACCCCCCCCAGCCGTGAAGCCCAGCATACCCCAGCAACCCAAAGATCCAAGTTCCATCAAATCTTCTTTGTAATTACACACGGCTATGGTAAGGCAGTAAAGTACCAGTTATGCAAGGGATGCATTCAAGCAGTTGAGGATATTGGGTAGGCGTTCTTTGAACCTGGAGGCTTTCAGCATCGCTAGCATCATGCCTATGCCTCAATGTCAAACTCTGCACTGTCAACTTTAAACTCTCGACCTAATACCCCCAACACCATTACACCCTAGGCCGAAGCCTTCACGACTTTCTACTTAGACACACTCGGTTGAGCTTTTCTAAGACTATTAAAAACCCTAAGCTGAGAACCCTAAACCCACACCCCGCATAGATCCCTTATGGATCCCTTTAAAGGAATCCCTAGATCCCTTTAAAGGAACCCCTATAGATCCCATTAAAGGAACCCCTATAGATCCCTTTAAAGGAGCCCTAAACCCCTAAACCTCTCAACCCCAAAGCTTCGAACTCGAAGTCTCTGAGACCCCGAACCCTAAGACCCTGAACGGGAAGATCCCCCATTAGGGTTTAGGGTTTAGGTTTAGGGCTTTGGGTTCAGGGTTTAGGGTAGGGTTGTGTTTTTGAAGGGGGGGGGTTAGGGTTCTAAGCTTTGGGGTTGGGGGTTTGGGGGGTTTAGGCTTCTGAGCTTAGGATTCAGGGCTCTAGGTTTAGGGTTTAGGGCTAAGGTTGACAAGGTAAGACACTAGTAATCGGATCTCACGGGGAATTTAACGCTTCGGCTCTAGGGAAAAATGTAAGACCCTAGTCTTAGTTGCTGAGTTCATAAGCCCCCACAAGTGTACACTTTCAGCTTTAAAGTGTGTAATGGAGTTTGGAGCTTACACTTTAGGAGGGTTTAGGGTTTGACAGATCTCGGGCTTTTGGGATTAGGGAGACCTTATAATGCTGGGTTTAGGGAAATGCTAGAACCCTCTCACTCTGACCTAACCCTGCAGCTTTACGTGCACAGAAGAACGAGAAACACCCATAATGTAGGAACATGATTAAGAAACCTTGGGCCTTTACTAGGCTTCCTTATATGAATCCTGCTGTTTTGGGGTTCTAGGCCCAGGGTTTCTTAATCAGGTTCCTACATTAGGGAAGAGAGCAAATGAGGGCAACCCTGAGGAGCTGAAGCTTAAACACGAAAGCCTAAACCCTAACGGCCCTAAGCCTAAAGCTTAAGCCGGAAAATCCTAAACTCTGGGAGTATGAGACCGAAATTCGAAACCCTAAACCCCAAAATACCCGAAGCCCTAAACCCTTCAAGGAGCCCCAAAAGACGCTAACCCCAGGCCTTGTGAGCACGCTCGAGCCATGATCCTAGTCTACCCAGGAAGCCCTCTTCGGCGAACATCTCCTGGTTTGGGTGCTAGGGGTAGGGGTTTAGGGTTTAGGGTTTAGGGGTTTAGGGTTTAGGGTTTAGGGTTTAGGGGTTTAGGGTTTAGGGTTTAGGGTTTAGGGTTTAGGGAGTTGGCAAAGTTCAACAGTTCAGGCGTTTAGGTTTGGGTGTTAGAGGGTAGGGTTTCGGGGAATAGGACCAAGAACAGGACCAAGAAAAACACAAAGTTCAGGCTTCAGTTAGGGTATATATACGAACATGAAAAGTTCAGGCTTTAGGGTTTGGGTGCAAAACACAGTCTGGGAGACACAGATCCTGCCCTGGGACGCCGAATTTAAGGTTTCGGGTAGAGGCCTAGAGCCTACATAGTAACGAATTCTATTTTGACTCGTATCACATCCACCAAAACCCTCTTCTAATTATTCAAGCCCCTTTGCTATGTCCTCCTAGTTTCTGTGGGTTAGCAATTTGCATTCAAGGCTTGAGGTTAAGCGCTATTCGGGATTCGAATTAAGGCTAGCAGCTAGCACTTCAACTGTTGCAGAAAACGACCAAACTACTTGATTCATCGTGATGATGACTGCCATTCTCCTCCTCCTCCTCCCTCCTCCTCCTCCTCCTCCTCCTCCTCCTCCTCCTGCTCCTCCTGCTCCTCCACCTCTTTCTCAGTCTCTTCATTCTCCTCATCCTCATCCTCGACATCCTCATCATCACCATCGGCTTCATCATGATCATGATCATCATCATCATCATCCTGATCGGCGTCATCGTTCATCATCTAGAATCTAGTTTTTGCCATCTTAGAAGTCTGGATCAACATCATCGAGCGTCCTCGGCGCTGAGCAGACGACCCTGCCCATGATTTGGGGCGGCAGCCAGAAGGTCGCGAAAAGCATCCTCGGCCGTGTAGTTCATGCTGGTCGCCACCCACTCCCTGGAAGGAACTACCTAGACCCCAAAAGTAGGTAAAATAATGGCCCCAAACCTATAAAAGGCCATTATTATACAAACTTTGAGGGTTCAGGTACAGCTTAAGGCATAGGGTGTAAGCCCTAAACCCCTAAACCCCTAAATCCTAATTACACCCTACACCCCTAAATCCTAAACCCCTTAACATGCCCAAAACCCTATACTTCTTTTTTTCAAATCCTGTTTGCCTCAGCTTTTTGGGCCACTGCTTCCGCGGCCGCATGATGCACTCGCCGGTGCGCGAGAAGTCGTAGCCACCTTCGTAGTGTTGCCAGTTCCATTCAACAAGATTTAAGCTTTGAGGTTCCAGGGAAGATGAAGTATCACAGAAAGATGAAGGTGTACAACTGAAATCAGCTACCAAGCTACCCTCCTCGGCTGGTCGCTGCATCTTAATCCAGTAGCCGGGACCCCCGTCCTGCAGCGTCCGATTCTTCGGCGCATAGACGTCCCGGCCGCGGATGAGTCGCTCTGCATCCGGATCGGGATCCAGCCATGCGCTCAGTGTGTATTGGTCGAAACAGCTTTGGAGGACCCTATACCTGGGGTTTGATGTCACCAGGGAGAATTGCACGTCATTAAGGTTCCTTGAAGGAACGGCTGAACAAAAACGAACAAAGTATAGTACTCCAGAATCCAGATACCGCACAGGCAGGTTTTGCTCTCGATTTTCAGGGTACTGCTGAATTGCCCAGACATGCTGTGTGTGGCTGCCAGAGGTCATCATATACCAGAAAATCTCCTGTGAGTATACTAGTGCGACCATATGGGGACTTTAAGGGGCTAATATCTATGAGTCATGAAGCATACAGTGATACAAACCTGTACGCACAGAGGACTAGTGAGTAGCGCGAATCGACAGCACCCCAGAAATTAGCTACAAACCCCACTTAACTTTACTTAGACCCCTACCTGGGACCCCAAACCCCAAACCCTACAAAATAGTAAGTTATGACCCCTTAGAGTTAGAGGGTAGAACCCTTAAAACGGTAGGGTTTTTGGGATCCCGAGGTCGATCTTCAACCAAAAAGTCTCCTCCTTCGAGCCCCTCCGTTGCGCGAAGCCTGGGCTCGGAAGGAACTACAGAGTGCACAAACGTATAAACGGTTACCCAGAGGCCCCAAAGTAGTTCCTTTTTGGGATTACCTTATAGGATTCTATATACGAACCCCAAAAACAAACTACTTTGGGGCCTCTGGGTAATTTCATAATGGCTCCTGTAATTTTAGGGTTTAGGGTTTAGGGGGCTCCTGTAATTAGGGTTCAGGGTTTAAGGGCTCCTGTAAGGAACAGGTCCAAAAGAAAGTATGTATTCAAGTATTGTACTCCAGAACCCAGAAGCTGCTCAGCACATCGGCACGCGTCTGCCATAACGGCCAGGTCGACACGCTCGGGATCTTCAAAAGCAGCTCGCCTTCGGCTAGGGCTTAGGGTTTAGGTCGCAAACCCATTACGGCATAGCTAAGGAAACGTACCTTGGTTACTCTAGGTAGGTTGCACCTGTGCCCAAGAACCTAGCTTTTTAGGGCTCCCTCTTATGACTTCCAACAGGTATGTTCTTGGGGCTGCCGGTAAGGCTAGAGGATCCAAACCCATCAAGATACCGTACAATTTGGTGTATCCTCAACTTGATTAACGCTATTGGACCTAAGCTTTAGAGCTTTAACCCATAACCTTGAACCTTAAACCCTGCACCCCAAATCTTAAGCCCTAAACCCTAAACCCCAACTTTAAGCCCTATATGGAATATGAATCTGAAGGCTTACCTGTGACCCCAAACCCTACAAAATAGTAGGTTATGACCCCTTAATCAGAGGGTAGAACCCTCAAAACGGTAGGGTTTCGGATCCCCAGGTACTGCTTCAAAATGGATTTGGAATCCCTGCCTTCGATCCCCAAGTGCAACTCCGCTAGCCAGCTGACCTGGGTGTTTGTCAAGGATAAGGGCTTATATGGATTAAGCGGTTGGGGTTTCGGGTTTAGGGAACTAGACCTAAGAGAAGCCTAGGAATAAAAAGGGTGCCCTTTTTGGTTTAAATAGGGGTTATAGGGGGACCTGAAACCCCAAAAAAGGGAATAAGGGCCTACTCTAGGGCCTAGAGGATAAGGGCTTATGGATTAAAGGTTTGGGGTTTCGGGTTTGTAAGGGAACAAGGGGTTGGAGTTTCGGGTTTAGGATTAAGGCTTAGCGTTTAGGATCATGGCTTGGGGCTTACGGTTGCGGGTGTGAGGCTCAGGGGGTAGGGTTTGGGGTTCAAAGGGCTTAGGATTGAGGGAACCCAACTAATCTAACAGCTTGGGAATACATCTTTGACTAATGCATTGCAACGAACATGTTTTCACGATGTCATAGTACTCGTACAAGAGAACATAGCAAAAGCTGTCTCCCTATGCATGATAAAACACCCAAGTGACATGAGCCCAGTGACTGTCGGACCACAGGCGGCCTCTGTGCCATTAGCTGCCGTATGCTCGAGGATGTCTGATGCGAGTTTACGCCGGGCAGTCGTGCTGTCGAGGACGCGTTCGGCACTCCCGGAGGACAAAACTGCCTGGCTTCGGGTTCGGAGCCTGCGGGGGCTTAGGGTACCATTGGATGTATGTGAGTGCATATGTATGTATGTATGTAAACATTTATGAACGAAGTAAAAGATAGATACAACTATCGAAATAATCTACATATGTACGTCTGCATATATATATGTATAATTAGGGTTCAGGATTTTGGGCTCAGGGAAGAAGAGGTTTGGGTGCACAAAGCCTCCGTGAAAAACTGTATCTTCTGCAGCTGCCGCAGGCTCAGCTTAGCGTCGAAGCGCATGAGTTTCCTGACCTCATGGAAGCACCCGTCATGAGAAGAAGCTCCTTCGTTTCCACTTTGGTTTTGCCCTCGAAGTTGAAGGAGGTGCAAGCCGACATCGTCACCAGCTGCGGCGAAGCTTTCACCAAGGATGGGGCAATTTGCATCCTCAAGCGAATCAAGTGCGGCTACGGAAAAGGCCAGCGCTAGGGCAAGCCCAAGGCAGGACCAGGACATTGCACACTGTCGGAGTCTATGTCAAAATTATGGTCCCTTTTTGGGTACCCTAAATATTAGGTGCCGAAATAGTTTAGGGACCCAAGATTTACCATAATTTTGACAAAAAACCCATGTACAGGTGAGCCCTCTGATCCCCACGGCTGCTGCCATCTCAAGAACTGCGCAGATGCCATTCCTTCGCGGTGAAAAATTAGGGTCCCTTTTTTGGGTACCCTATGTAATAGGTGCCGCACAATAATATGGACCCAAAAAGGACCGTAATTTTGACAACCACCCAAATGTCTAGATAGAGTTTAGCTACAAGCTTCGACTTGATACTCTCCGAATGTAGGGGCCTTAACAAACAATAGGGTCTTTGGGCTCCTCTATGGCATCTTTCTATTGGTTAATCGTATAGTTCATTGGAGCTATAATAAAGAAGCCTGGAATAACTTAGCAATAAAAAGGGTGCCCTTTTTGGTTTAAAGGGGTTTATAAGGGAACCTAGACCTTAGAAAGGGAATAAGGGCCTACTCTGGGTCCTAGATAAAGAAGCCTGGAGAGAATGTTGGTAATTACCTTTGGCGTCTGTTTCAGATTCTGAGCTCGCGAAGCCAGGTCATCGCAATTCATATGGGCAGCTCTTTTTTGTGAGATACTTTCGGGGTCAATACGGGAGCTTCGAAATAGGGGACCCAAGTATACTACCCTAAATAGTAGGATCCTTATTATAAGGACCCAAAATGAGGTACCCCTCATTTTCGGAAACTCCCATATGGCAGTCTTACCGGAACACAGAGACCCAGAAGGTACCTAAACCTCAAACCCTCAGCCCTGAACCCAGGGACTCCAAGCCATAACCCGAATCTTGAACCCAAAGCCACGGTTTGTGGCTTAGGGTTTAGGGTTTAGGGCATTGGGTTTGGGGCTTAGGGTTTAAGGGTTTAGGGCTACCATCTCCACTTTGTACGGTTGGGTATTTCGGGTTGGGTGTTATGGGTTTTATATCGGGTGGGGCATGTTTAGGGGTTGAGTGTGCTAGTTTCCATGGGGAGATGGGTGGTTCCATAGTACGGGTTTTGTCAGCTGGGTCTTTCCTATAGGTCTTTCGGTGGTTCCATGGGTGGTGAACAGGATGTTATGGTTTGGGGCTAGGGGGTGATGCATGGTTAGAACATGGGCATGGTATCTGCGAACTTAAACTTCCACAAACTCTACAGGGTTGGTTAAAGCTTTACTTACCTGCGGTCTCCATTGTAGTGCCCCTTTTTGTTCATATAAACATAAAGCCCTTTGTTGCACCTAATCTCATCCTGTATAGGCAAATACTTTGACCCCAATGCACCTATATCGGAACAAAGTACATGTACATTATGCGTATACACTGATATATCATAAATCCTCAACCCCTACACCCTCAAACTTAAAACTCAAAAGCCAAACCCGGAGAGTAAACCCCAAGGCTCCATGTTTCGATCGCAAATGAGTTGCTGTCGCCCTCCGGTTGATGATATAAATCCTGCATTACCCATAATAAGGAATGTACCATACATCCGATAGTTTAGGGCCCTTAAGGTAATGCAGGATTTGTATCATCAACCGTCTCGCCCAGAGCTCAGAGAAGGACCTGTCCAGCGAGGGGTTCGGGTGTTAGGATAAGAGTTGAAGGGTGCAGAGAGTCTAGGGTTCAGGGTTTAGGGCTTAGGGTTTCGGATTTAGGGTTCGGATACAGGGCTGTGTTGATTCTCACCCTGAGAGTTTAAACGGATTCAGCAAAAAAATGTTCAGGAATGCGTAATAGAATTTAACGCAGAGGTTCACAGGATTCTATGGGCACTCATCCAATGTTAGGGCTTACGGGATCATGGCAGCTAGGACGTGGCTTGGGGCCTGGCCGGCGAAATGGTTTTTGATTTCAGGGCGCAGCATTCTGAAGATCCAGCTGCCCAGAGACTCCAATATCCCTTAATTAAGGAACATTCCTTAAATCATATTAGGGATCCGATTATAATTTAAGGTATATTCCTTAATTAAGGAAGATTGGAGTCTCTGGGTATACGGAGCTTGGGTCGAGGCCCTATTTGGAGCTTGCCCTGGGCATCAAACTGGCCCAAAAGCCTTATATGGGAGTTTCCGAAAATTAGGGGTACCGTATCTTGGGGTCCTTATAACAAGGATCCTACTATTTAAGGGTACTACATTAGGGTCCCATGTTTTCGGAAACTCCTATATAGTCGGGTTCGAATGTGGGAATAGGGTTTAGGGTTTACAAAGGACCTGAAAGGACTCTCACAGATCCATAAGGACTCCATTGCAGTTCCTTTTTTGATGGTTAACCAAAAATTATATTATAGGATCCTAACCATAAAGCTGGTTAACCAAAAAAAGAACTACAATGCAGACTATAGGTAGTGGATTAAGCTCTGACTAGGGCTCATTCAAGATCTAGGGCCCCTTCAGAGGTTTTATTGTCTAGGGTTGAGGGTTGTATTGTCTAGGGTTTAGGGTTTGGTTTCATTGTTTAGGGTTTAAGGTTTTATTGTTGAGGGTTTAGGGCTTTAGGGTTTCTATTTCTACACAGGCTTTCTGTGCAAGATTTCGCGTATATGCGGGCGTCATAACAGTGTACGGCCTTGGTTCTATGTGGGGCCCATGCTGTAGAATTTAGGGTCGGTGCTGCGAAGGAGATGGCGTCTCTCACCCCGAAACCCTATAATTTAAGGGCCTTAATAATTGGAATAGGGTTTTGCGGGCGCCGTATTGTAATATGATCTGCCCCAAACCCTTAAACCCAATTCCAATTGTTAAGGCCCCCATTAATTATCGTAAACTCTGAACTTTGGACCCAAAACCCCGAAATGTGCACCCAAAAAACCCAACCCACAACTAGGAACCTGACTTTGCCAGGCTCTGCGCTGACCACGGGTTTATAGGAATCTGAACCCTAAACCCCCGAAAGTACGCCCCAAAGCCCGAAACCGTGGACGCTAAGCCCTGGCCCTAAACGCTAGTGGACCGTAAGCCGTTATGAAACCTAAACCCTGGTGGACCCTAAACCTGAACCCTAAACCCGAGACCCTCACGGGGATCCCCTGAGTGCTGCGCCGACTTTGGCATCCGACCACAGAGCTCCAAGCGCTCGGCTGTAGGCAAGTAACCATCCTCAGAGCGGATAAGGGTGCCTTTATAGCAGGCTCAAGGCTCCCAAAAAATCAAACTGGGATCAGAAACAAATCAAATGTTTGGGATCAACAATCGAAATTAGGGATCGAGCTATCTCCTGAAGTGTATACTGCAGATTACCAACTTTCGAAACCAAAAATACAGTCAAACAATCAAACAAGGACATGGTTTTCTGCTGCCCAACCAGCGTCGCTGCACTGTGGGGCTATTTTGCCTAGTGGTACTAATCGAAAATACAAACGATGATCGGAACAACAGTGATACTAAGAATCGTCATAATATTCAAAATCATAATGACAATTAGACAGCCAGTTTCACAATATGCAAGAAATCTGATAATAGTAGCAGTCGTCATCGTCATCATCAAGGAAAACAATGGTGAGGAGCAGGAGGATGATGATGATCATGACCATCATCATCAGCATTATCATGATCATCATCGCCAGAGACATAGCAACAGTCGTCGTGCTAAGCGTAGCAATGACGAACACTGTTCATTGTTGTTGCGCTCGACAAGCTGCGATAACCATAATTGTGCGGGCGACAGTAACAGTAACAGTACACCGCCGAACATTGGGATCTCCAGCTTTCACTTATACTGTAACTTATAGCTTTTCAGAACTGTTGTTGTAAATGTCTGATCCCTATTTGATGTCTTTGTGATCCCATTTTTGTTGTTCCGTATTTGATTTTTTGATGCCTATCCCAAGCACTCTTTGACAAGCGAACTATAAACCCACTACCCTAGACTCATTCGTATCCGCAGCGGATGCAAATACAACCCAAAATCCCAAAACATTGAACTCGCTTGAAAGGACCTATACTAAACCCTCTACCCTACCTTAAACTATTTCGCGAGTTAACGGAACTATAACAAGCCCTACACCTAGACCTATACCAGGCCAATCTAAACCCCCAGACATCCCTAAGCCCAAGACGCTTCTAGTAATCCAGAAATCCCATTTTTCAGGGACCCCCCAAGATAACATAAGCATAAAAACATTTTACAAGGAGATCGCTACCTGATTGGGCTTCAGAATAGGAAGATTTTTGTGGGACCTCCCCATCCTAAGCAAGGCCCCTGTAGTACCCTTATAGATCCCACTTATATGTAGCCTTTATAGACCCCTTCTAAGACCTAAGAGAAGCCTAGGAATAACAAGGGTGCCCTTTTTGGGTTTAAAGGGGTTTATAAGGGAACCCAAACCCTAAAAAAGGGAATAAGGGCCTACTCTGGGTCCTAAAGAAGCCTGGAGAGAATGTTGGTAACTACCTTCCCAAAGGGTCCAAAGTACTGGTATAGCAGAATGTAGGGTTTCTATATTAGGAGTTACTATAAAGGAACCCCATCCTAAGTAAGGCCCCTGTAGTACCCTTATAGATCCCACTTATATGTAGCCTTTAAAGAACCCCTTTAAAGGAACCCTATCCTAAGATTTGCTTCTGTGTTTTATTCGTCAGGAGAGCCGGGGCCTCCCGATGCTTCGCACGCTCCAGGCTCCGAGCACTCCAATCCTTTCAGGGTTTAGGGGGTTTAGGGGGGTTTTGGGGGTTTAGGGTTTAGGGGGTTTACGGATTTAGGGGTTTAGGGTTTCGAGTTTAAGGGTTTAGGTTTTGGGGGTATAGGGCTAGAGTTTAGAGGTTTAGAGTTGTGGGTTTAGGGGTTTAGGGTTTTGGGGGTTTAGGGGGTTTAGGGTTTAGGGTTTTGGGGGTTTAGGGTTTTGGGGGTTTAGGGGTTTAGGGGTTTAGGGTTTAGGGGTTTAGGGTTTTGGGGGTTTAGGGTTTTGGGGGGTTTAGGAGTTTTGGGGTTAGGGTTGTGGGTTTAGGGTTTCGAGTTTAAAGGGTTAGGGGGTTTAGGGGGGGGGGAGGTTTAGGTTTTGGGGTTTAGGGGGTTTTGGGGGGTTTTGGGGGTTTAGGATTTTGGGGTTTAGGGTTGTGGGTTTAAGGTTTCGAGTTTAAGGGGTTAGGGTTTAGGGTTTTGGGGGTTTAGGGTTTGGGTTTAGGGTTTAGGTTTAGGGTTTGGGGGTTTAGGGTTTTTGGGGTTTATTTTGGGGTTTAGGGTTGTGGGTTTAGGGTTTCGGGTTTAAGTTTTAGGGTTTGGGTTTTGGGGGTTTAGGGTTTTTGGGGGTTTGGGGTTTAGGGTTTTGGGGGTTTAGGGTTTTGGGGTTTAGGATTTTGGGGTTTAGGGTTGTGGGTTTAGGGTTTCGAGTTTAAGGGTTTAGGGTTTAGGGTTTTGGGGGTTTAGGGTTTTGGGGGTTTAGGGTTTAGGGTTTTGGGGGTTTAGGGTTTTGGGGGTTTAGGATTTTGGGGTTTAGGGTTGTGGGTTTAGGGTTTCGAGTTTAAGGGTTTAGGGTTTAGGGTTTTGGTGGTTTAGGGTTTTGGGGGTTTAGGGCTTAGGGGTTTGGGGGTTTAGGGGTTAGGGGTTTAGGGTTGTGGGATTTAGGGTTTTAGGGCTAGAGTTTAGAGGTTTAGAGTTGTGGGTTTAGGGTTTAGAGTTTAAGGGTTTAGGGTTTAGGGTTTAGAGTTTTGAGGTTTAGGGTTGTGGGGGTTTAGGGCTTAGGGGTTTGCGGGTTTAGGGGTCTTAGGGCTTAGGGTTTTGGGGTTTCGGGCTTAGGGGTTTACGGGTTTAGGGGTCTTAGGGTTTAGGGTTTAGGGGTTCTGGGTTTAGGGTTTTGGGGGTTTAGGGTTTTGGGGTTTTAGGGGTTTAGGGTTTAGGGTTTAGAGGTTCTGGGTTTAGGGGTCAGGGGGTTTAGGGTTTAGGGGTTTAGGGTTCTGGGTTTAGGGTTTTGGGGGTTTGGGGGTTTAGGGTTTAGGGTTTTGGGGGTTTAGGGTTTAGGGTTTAGGGTTTTGGGGGTTTAGGGTTTTGGGGGTTTAGGATTTTGGGGTTTAGGGTTGTGGGTTTAGGGTTTCGAGTTTAAGGGTTTATAGGGTTTAGGGTTTTGGGGGTTTAGGGTTTTGGGGGTTTAGGGCTTAGGGGTTTGGGGGTTAGGGGTTTAGGGTTGTGGGGTTTAGGGTTTCGAGTTTAAGGGTTTAGGTTTTGGGGGTATAGGGCTAGAGTTTAGAGGTTTAGAGTTGTGGGTTTAGGGTTTAGAGTTTAAGGGTTTAGGGTTTAGGGTTTAGAGTTTTGAGGTTTAGGGTTGTGGGGGTTTAGGGCTTAGGGGTTTGCGGGTTTAGGGGTCTTAGGGCTTAGGGTTTTGGGGTTTAGGGCTTAGGGGTTTACGGGTTTAAGGGTCTTAGGGTTTAGGGTTTAGGGGTTCTGGGTTTAGGGTTTTGGGGGTTTAGGGTTTTGGGGTTTTAGGGGTTTAGGGTTTAGGGTTTAGAGGTTCTGGGTTTAGGGGTCAGGGGGTTTAGGGGTTTAGGGTTCTGGGTTTAGGGTTTTGGGGGTTTAGGGGTTTAGGGTTTAGGGTTTTGGGGGTTTAGGGTTTTGGGGGTTTAGGGCTTTGGGGGTTTAGGGGTTTAGGGGTTTAGGGTTTAGGGGTTTAGGGGTTTAGGGGTTTAGGGTTTCGAGTTTAAGGGTTTAGGTTTTGGGGGTATAGGGCTAGAGTTTAGAGGTTTAGAGTTGTGGGTTTAGGGTTTAGAGTTTAAGGGTTTAGGGTTTAGGGTTTAGAGTTTTGAGGTTTAGGGTTTAGGGTTTAGGGTTTAGGGGTTTGCGAGTTTAGGGGTCTTAGGGCTTAGGGTTTTGGGGTTTAGGGCTTAGGGGTTTACGGGTTTAGGGGTCTTAGGGTTTAGGGTTTAGGGTTTTAGGGTTTAGGGGGTTTAGGGCTTAGGGGTTTACAGGTTTAGGGGTTTAGGGCTTAGGGGTTTACGGGTTTAGGGGTCTTGGGGTTTAGGGTTTAGGGGTTTAGGGTTTTGGGGGTTTAGGGCTTAGGGGTTTACGGGTTTAGGGGTTTGGGGCTGAGGGTTGAAGGCTTGGGGGTTGAGGGTTTTGGGGGTTTGGGGTTTTGGGGGTTTAGGGCTTTGGGGGTTTAGGGTTTAGGGCTTTGGGGGTTTAGGGTTTAGGGGTTTAGGGGTTTAGGGTTGTGGGTTTAGGGTTTCGAGTTTAAGGGTTTAGGGTTTAGGGGTTTAGGGTTTAGGGTTTTGGGGGTTTAGGGCTTAGGGGTTTACGGGATTAGGGGTCTTGGGGTTTAGGGTTTAGGGGTTTAGGGTTTTGGGGGTTTAGGGCTTAGGGGTTTACGGGTTTAGGGGTTTGGGGTTGAGGGTTGAAGGCTTGGGGGTTGAGGGTTTTGGGGGTTTGGGGTTTTGGGGGTGTAGGGTTTTGGGGGTTTAGGGGTTTAGGGGTTTAGGGTTTAGGGTTTTGGGGGTTTAGGGGTTTAGGGTTTAGGGTTTAGGGGTTTACGGATTTAGGGGTTTAGGGTTTCGAGTTTAAGGGTTTAGGTTTTGGGGGTATAGGGCTAGAGTTTAGAGGTTTAGAGTTGTGGGTTTAGGGTTTAGAGTTTAAGGGTTTAGGGTTTAGAGTTTTGAGGAGGGTTGTGGGGGTTTAGGGCTTAGGGGTTTGCGGGTTTAGGGGTCTTAGGGCTTAGGGTTTTGGGGTTTAAGGCTTAGGGGTTTACGGGTTTAGGGGTCTTAGGGTTTAGGGTTTAGGGGTTTAGGGTTTTAGGGTTTAGGGGGTTTAGGGCTTAGGGGTTTACAGGTTTAGGGGTTTAGGGCTTAGGGGTTTACGGGTTTAGGGGTCTTGGGGTTTAGGGTTTAGGGGTTTAGGGTTTTGGGGGTTTAGGGCTTAGGGGTTTACGGGTTTAGGGGTTTGGGGTTGAGGGTTGAAGGCTTGGGGGTTGAGGGTTTTGGGGGTTTGGGGTTTTGGGGGTTTAGGGCTTTGGGGGTTTAGGGTTTAGGGCTTTGGGGGTTTAGGGTTTAGGGGTTTAGGGTTGTGGGTTTAGGGTTTCGAGTTTAAGGGTTTAGGGTTTAGGGGTTTTGGGTTTAGGGTTTTGGGGGTTTAGGGGTTTAGGGTTTAGGGTTTTGGGGGTTTAGGGTTTTGGGGGTTTAGGGCTTAGGGGTTTAGGGGTTTAGGATTTAGGGTTTTGGGGGTTTAGGGTTTTGGGGGTTTAGGGCTTAGGGGTTTAGGGGTTTAGGGTTTAGGGGTTTACGGATTTAGGGGTTTAGGGTTTCGAGTTTAAGGGTTTAGGTTTTGGGGGTATAGGGCTAGAGTTTAGAGGTTTAGAGTTGTGGGTTTAGGGTTTAGAGTTTAAGGGTTTAGGGTTTAGAGTTTTGAGGTTTAGGGTTGTGGGGGTTTAGGGCTTAGGGGTTTGCGGGTTTAGGGGTCTTAGGGCTTAGGGTTTTGGGGTTTAGGGCTTAGGGGTTTACGGGTTTAGGGGTCTTAGGGTTTAGGGTTTAGGGGTTTAGGGTTTTAGGGTTTAGGGGGTTTAGGGCTTAGGGGTTTAGAGGTTTAGGGGTTTAGGGCTTAGGGGTATACGGGTTTAGGGGTCTTGGGGTTTAGGGTTTAGGGGTTTAGGGTTTTGGGGGTTTAGGGCTTAGGGGTTTACGGGTTTAGGGGTTTGGGGTTGAGGGTTTTGGGGGTTTGGGGTTTTGGGGGTTTAGGGCTTTGGGGGTTTAGGGTTTAGGGCTTTGGGGGTTTAGGGTTTAGGGGTTTAGGGTTGTGGGTTTAGGGTTTCGAGTTTAAGGGTTTAGGGTTTAGGGGTTTTGGGTTTAGGGTTTTGGGGGTTTAGGGCTTTGGGGTTTACGGGCTTAGGGGTCTTAGGGTTTAGGGTTTAGGGGTTTAGGGTTTTGGGGGTTTAGGGCTTAGGGGTTTACGGGTTTAGGGGTTTGGGGTTGAGGGTTGAAGGCTTGGGGGTTGAGGGTTTTGGGGGTTTGGGGTTTTGGGGGTTTAGGGCTTTGGGGGTTTAGGGTTTTGGGGGTTTAGGGGTTTAGGGGGTTTAGGGTTTTGGGGGTTTAAGGTTTTGGGGGTTTAGGGTTTCGAGTTTAAGGGTTTAGGGTTTAGGGGTTTAGGGTTTAGGGCTTTGGGGGTTTAGGGTTTTGGGGGTTTAGGGTTTTGTGGGTTTAGGGTTTTGGGGGTTTAGGGTTTTGGGGGTTTAGGGGTTGAGGGTTGAAGGCTTGGGGGTTGAGGGTTTTGGGGGCTTGGGGTTTTGGGGGTTTAGGGCTTTGGGGGTTTAGGGTTTTGGGGGTTTAGGGGTTTAGGGGGTTTAGGGTTGAGGGGTTTCCGGGTTTAGGTGTCTTAGGGTTGAGGCTTTATTTAGGGGTTTACGGGTTTAGGGGTCTTAGGGTTTAGGGTTTAGGGGTTTGCGGTTGAGGGTTGAAGGCTTGGGGGTTGAGGGCTTAGGGTTGTTCCTTTTTTATGTGGTTGCTGTGATTTTTCAGTGATTTCGAGGACTTCATAGGATTGTTGTCTAGGGTTCTATGGTTGGTCTTGGGTTGCCGTTACCGGATATGATGGTGCTATGGAGTTTCTATACGTATACGATTCACTGCTTTTGGGGTGGTTTAGGTGTGTTTGAAATGCATGATCTTAAACAAGCTCCATAAGGGGTCTATAAGGGTATGGTGCCCTCGGGGGTAATGATGGGGCGCTTCAAGGTTCAGTAACAGTTTTATGCGACTCAGCTCGTGCTTGTGTGGTTTTGCTTGCACATGGCCCTGAAGCCCACGACATGCCCTAAACCCTAAACCCTGAACCCCTCAAAACCGGTGAGGAGAACGAAGATAGGGCTCCCC
Organism: Symbiodinium sp. CCMP2592; assembly: GCA_905221615.1. Classification (NCBI taxonomy): domain Eukaryota; class Dinophyceae; order Suessiales; family Symbiodiniaceae; genus Symbiodinium; species Symbiodinium sp. CCMP2592. The sequence continues at coordinate 361,230 of CAJNDT010003235.1, forward strand.
TAGCCCCACAAGCCCGAAGAATTGAAAGGAAATATTTAGAACAGGGAGTCAGGGGGTCTAGTTACAGCATATATCTAACCATACACCCTCAGGAAACGCACTGCTCATGTTGATAACTGTCCAGGCTTCTATATAACAGGCGCTGGCTCTTGTGATTCGCCTGAAAGACCAGAAATCCCTGAATCCGATAGAATAGGGTTCCTTTACAGGGATCTAAACCCTAAATCCTAAACCCCAAACCCTAATCCCTAAACCCTAAACCCTGATCCCTAAACCCTAAACCCTGATCCCTAAACCCTAAACCCTGATCCCTAAACCCTAAACCCTGATCCCTAAACCCTAAACCCTGATCCCTAAACCCTAAGCCCTGATCCCTAAACCCTAAACCCTGATCCCTAAACCCTAAACCCTGATCCCTAAACCCTAAGCCCTGATCCCTAAACCCTAAACCCTGATCCCTAAACCCTAAACCCTGATCCCTAAACCCTAAGCCCTGATCCCTAAACCCTAAACCCTGATCCCTAAACCCTAAACCCTGATCCCTAAACCCTAAACCCTCAATCCAAGGGGACCGTCCTCGACATCGCGCTCGTCTCCGTCCACCTGGGAATCGTCATCCGTCGTCTCCTCCTCCGCTGGGCTCAGGATGGCTCACTTGGAGGATCATGGGACTTAGTAAGGTTTAGGGTTTAGGGTTTAGGGACTTAGTAAGCAAACTTATAAGTACATTCACTGGGGTTAACATCTGTTATAAGTATTATACTAATTCACCCGATTTGTGACCCTATTTTTTAAGTCCCATGATCCTTCAAGCAGGGTTTCCCTAAACCCCAAACCCATTTTTTGGTGGAGTCCCTGAAAGCCTGGCACTCGGGCCTAAACTGTAACACTAAAACGCCACATCCTACAAACACAACGTAGTTTGGGGTGTGGGGTTTAGGATTTAGGGGTTAAGTGCTTTCCAGCCATAACAGACTGTGCAAGATGATGGAGAGCACTATTGCAAATCGGGCTTAGGATTTAAGGTTTCTTATCATCAGGACCCATTCAAACAAGGCCCCTCAATCTTAAACGCTAAGGCCCAGACCCGAATTGCACTGATTCCTCAACCTGAGTCCGGGACCCGAAATTTTCAGGCTCGGCCCGGGCCCCAATACTCCTAAAGGTAACCCTGCTACGGTTGATGACATAAACTCCGCATTGCCCATAATAAGGAATATTGGGGTAGTAAGAAATCCAGCATTACCCATACTAAGGGTATCTTTTGAGGGGTTACTCTAAGGGATCTGTAGGGTTATAGGGCTTTGGTTTCAGGACATAGATCCAGCATTACCCATAGTAAGGAATATACCATAATTCCCATTGTCTAGAATCATTCGGGTAATGCAGGACTTATATCATCAACCGTAGAACCCTATGGTACCCTTCAAGGTAACCCTGTAATAAAACACCATAAGCACTACCCTTGCAGGCAACCCGATGAAAGAACCTTATACTACCCGTTAAGGTAACCCGGTTATGGTAGAGCCCTATAGTATAGCACACATTTTGAGCCGTAAGTCCTAAACGAGGATGCTCGGTTACCCTAGGAATAAGAAGGGCTCCCGCTTTGGTAACTGTATAAGGAACCTAGGACTACAACAAGGGAATAAGGGGACTACTGGGCATCCTAGTAAACCCTAAACCCTAAACTCCTAAACCCTGAACCCCTAAACACTAAACTTACCCTAAACCCCAAACCCTTAAACCCTAAACCCTTAACCCCGAAACCTAAACCCTTAAACCCTAAACTCCTAAACCCCTAAACCCTAAACTCCTAAACCCCCAAACCCTAAACTCCTAAACCCTAAACCCCAAATGGGTTCCAAGAACTGCTCCCTGCACCCTAAGCTCCTCGTCGGTCTTGGAAACCGCATCCAATGCCTGGCACATGGGGCGCAATCTCCTTTAAAGGGTTCCTTAAAGGGATCTATAAGGGTTCCGAAAAGGGTTTCGGGTTTAGGGACTTTCCGAAAATAGGGAACCCTAATATGGGTGGTTGTCAAAATTATGGCCCCTTTTGGGGAACCCTGAATAATAGGTGCCTTACTATAATAGGGGACCCAAGAAGGGACCCTAATTTTGACAACCACTCAAAAAGCTGCCTACGGTCCTGACCCTTTTAAGGGCATATGCACGGAAATCATACTCAGGAACCCTGACAAGGTTGCTTGTTCAGGGTTAAGGTAGGGTTTAGGGGTTCAGGGGTTTCGGGGATTAGGGTTTAGGGTTTCGGGGTTTATGTAGGGTTGTTGGATACTCGATGATACACGTAAGCCGTACAAACCTACAGCCTAATGGCAGCACTCAGCTTAAACTTTGCCGCGAAATGCCAGGCAACTCTCTCTCACACACACACACACCGAACTGCCCTGTGCACCTTTCCACTCTCTAAAAGTCCCATCAGAACCCCTTAACCCCGTGATAAGACCCTAAATTAGAGGAACCCAAGTAAAACCACAAAAATCTCCAAACCTTAAACCCTACAAACTTGCTAGGCTTTAGGGTTTGGGTTTGCAGGGGGGGGTTAATCGGGTGGAAGGCCCCTAGAAACCCTGCACCTTCAACTAAAAGAAGGCAAGGCAAGTTGAAACCGTACTCCAGAACTCCTACCAGGCCCTCCCTGCCAGGCCCCCTCACTGAACACTGAACCCAAGACTTCGACATCTGCTGGCCCAAACCTTTTCTGGTGTAGTTGTAATATTTAAACCGGATGTAAACTCAATGTAGAGTCCCTTCGAAATCTTTCAATAGAGGAGTTTTTGATTCGTTGGGTATGCCCTACATTCTACACTCAGCAAGGAGGCTCAATGCCACCGAGTCTCCGGAAACCTCTTCGTTCGCAATACGTATGACTAAAGGTCCCAATTTAAGGTCCCTCTTATGGCTGTGCCGTACTATATTTGGGATCTAAGAAGGGACCCTTATTTAGAGAACTACCCATATGGACTATGATGCCGCTGCTCTTGACATGGGATCACCAGTTCGAGTGAACGTTGCTGCAGG